>CM023481.1:128430379-128622879 GCA_013339685.2 Hyalomma asiaticum | reverse complement strand
AAAGGCACCGCAAATGCATGCTGTTTTACGCGCCTTTAGCGTGAAAAACAACACGCATTTTCGTATGCATTCTTATTACATTATTCATCCATTTACAATTGTTCTGCTAGCTTTGTATAACGCTGTAAGCAGTCGGAAATGGTCATTCGGACGAGCTGATCCCGCGCAGCGAAAGAGTTTTGCCATTCAGGCGCCTACTCCGGCGAAGAAGGAAAGTAGAGGACACAAGGAACGCCTCGTGCGTCCTTCCTTTTGCTCGGACTCGGACATAACCATAGGATTACGGAAACCTAGTGAATTTGACCGCATCAAGAGTACCGAGTGTAATGCAGTCCGGATGAGGATGTGCATGAGCCGTCCGTGTTAATTGCCTGAAAGTTATTAGGAGCATCGCAACTCGATCGAATCTGCGTAGATGGAGGAGAGGGGGGGTTGAGAGGAAGACTGAATCATGCAACGCGCCATGTGAGAGATCGTGTGCCACAAATGTCCTTGAATGATTGTGACTGAGCACTTGCACATACCGTCTACAAGATACAGTAAATAGGGCAAGTGCTTGCGAATGCAGTTGTCACAAACTATTAAATCAATGCAAGCAGAAGTAAACTACAACATTATAGTATCTTAAGCAGACCCAAGGACCTTACTATCTGCCTTGTAGCAATGTTCTTCCTCAGTTTAAATGCGTTTGCTGCAACGCTATAGTGTCTAAATTTACGGGTAGGTCACGTTATCGAATCGGAGGCGTTGTTATTGAGCGTTCTTTTTGGCAGCATTTCGCTCGCCGATACTGCGGGCAAAAAGACCCGTCTTTCTGTTGACACACCCGAAAAAAAAAACAGAGAAAGAGGGAGAGAGAGACAGAGAAAAGAGAGAGAGAGAGATTGGGTTGCAAGATATTCTGTGCAACTGTTAGCCGCAAGGCCCATGCGCTCAATTGGCGTCATTCAGTGTAATGACCTCCGTCATGCATGACACCGAACTGCGTCGTAAAAAATAAATAAAACAGCAATTCTGAAATATTTTGGGCTCGCCAACGCGAATCGCTTCCTTGTTTATTCTGTCTTAAATAAAATGCGGCAAACTGGTGGTCACCCTCGCAACAGCAGAGCTTGATGTGCCCAAATGAGAGTGTTTGAAATGAGTCACTTCATATTACTGTAAGGAACTCAGACGAACACGTAAGGCCTTGCTTCCATGCAACAAAAGCGCAAAAAAATCAAGGCGTGCTGCCCTAAACAAATCGCTAAGGCGTTGACTGCGGCGTGGCTCAGCCCCCGCAGCGAATGCAGCCCCTGTCTCACGTGCATTTCAGTATTCGCGACGCCACAGAAGTATGTCTCCATCCTGCACTACTATACCGTCTGCGGTGTCCACAGAAATACGTGCACAGACTTCGTTATGGTCTCCAAGTCCGCGCGACGATTTGAACTACCAGTTCCGCGATTCCTGAATAGTTTTGATACAAACTGGAAGTCAGGCGCGCGAAATCTCTCTCTCTCTCTCTCTCTCTCTATATATATATATATATATATGTATATATATATATATCACTGGGATTCGAACTTGGTACCTATCGCACCGGACGCCGGTACTCTTGCACGTCGCCACCAGTGTGGTTACTTTTTTTTGTGGAAATTTGAAATTTTAAGGTAACCGATGGTCATTAAGGGCGACAGATTTGGTTCCAAGGGAAGGAAAATGTGGTGGCACGCGCCAGAACGCTAGCTGGCCGGATTAAATTAAAATGTTTGTCACGACAAAATAGTGGCAATTACAGCATGGCCAAGTTAATTGGAGAAAAATATGGAAGAGGTATTTGCCCCGCACTTTGCGTAAATAGGTCCCTGATGAAACGTTTTTCAATGAGTTTTACATGTATGAATACATACTCTATAGAACCCTTATAGATGACATATACAGAGGTAGTATATAGACAGATAACGTTAAAAGCTCTAAAGACATTAAAAGCTCTAAATACGGTAAAAGCTTCATGGAATTTAGTAGATATGATGTTACTACATCCCTTATAGAGCGCGTATGGTGAACCAGTTTGTAGAAAGGTAGCGTTAAAAGTTTTAAAGGCATTCTGTGAAAGTTACTCTATAGAGTTCAGTGCATATGATACCAAAAGGTTCTCAAGTGTGCTTGAGATGACGTGTTTATATGGACAGGTATTTTTAGACTTCATATAATTGTCCGATGGAAAACAATCTACAGACTGCGAGTTCCTATTGAGTTCCTTTAGACTCTATAGGAACTCATTAGGACTTCTAAAGAAGCTCTAAATCCATTTTCGTAAGTTTAGGCACGATACCACCACTGTGGTGCTACGTGGTTTCATACCGTACTCGCGAATGGCGTGCTTGCGATTTATGTGGCGGCCGGACGCTTTAGTGTCGTATCAATTCTCGCTGTGCTACCACGCACGATTGACGAATCGTCAGCGAGAGTGAAAGATCAGTGGCCCCCGAGGAGGTTTGGTGGCCCGTAACCATACAAAAAAAAAAAGAAAAAGAAAAAAAAAACTTGTTATTACCTCTGCGGGGCTGCGCCGCGGTTTTCGGTTTAGGAGAAACACGCACAGTATCAGTGTCAGCAGCGTGCCGACGATCGCCGGTGCCACGAGATAGCTGTTCAGGGAAAGGATCCCGGCGTAGGTCCAAGGAGCTAGCACCAAAGAACGGTAGGCATCCATGACGCGTGAGACGTGCTCCGGCAACCGTTCGACGCTGCGGACTCCGGAAAACGAAACGACGCTATGGGCTTAGTGACACTGCGCCGACAAAGACGTCCCTCGCAAACTGAACCTTCCTTCTCTCCTCCGTGTGCTCTTCTTTATAGGAGCGCGTCTCTCCTCCGCCTCCTCCTCCCCGCCCAAGCGTTTGGTTGTGTAATGAAGCTCGCAGACACTGTCGCGAGTCGCACGAGAGACATCGACATCGATATTCCTCTCCACTCTCACCCTATATTTCACTCAGCAGCGTCTCCGCTTAGAGATCGAACACATAGCATAAATAAATGAATCAAAGCCGCGCCAGGCAGATCGCGACCTCGGCGCATATACGACACACACGGCACGTACGCACTAACGGAGTTACGTTAAAGCGACGTAATTGGAAAAAACAGAGGCAAAAACTAAAGATGATAAAAATGTACCCCTTCCCGTGCCACTAAGTATGACGGGAACCCCTAACGGGGGTGAATGTGTTGTTATTTGTGTCATTTTGGGCAAACTGCCGAACACGTTCCCAGAAACTCAAGATACGGTGTGCTATAGATTCGTTCGCCACATTACCGTGTTTACGAAAGCAGCAAGGGGGGATGAACCTGGCTGAGCACATCTTGTTTTGAGAACTCTCCAGTTTAGATTAGCAAAGTATGAAATTATTATCGTGAAATCACCGCGAAGTGTGCGCGAACCTTTTTCATTCCGAGAAAAGCGGTGCGCATGATCAGCGAATGCAAATTCTTGCAGACGCCTGGGAGAAGCTCGACTGTCAGCACCGGTGGCGCAGTTAACTTGCGTCGCTTTCTCTCCACCAGGCTAATGCTGCCTGCGAGGTGACATGCGCAAGAAGACTGTCCGCAGTAACGTGCTCAATCAAACTATCCCCTCCCACTGTGGATCATTTCATAGGCAGCAATAAAACTTAGCTGAAACACGCGAGCGCTAAGTTTTAGGTACTCTGCGGAGCGTCAGTACAACCAGCACCGGCCGTGCATCAGGGAAAATGTGGCCTTCAGTGAAGAGGGAGGATTTTGACCGCTGTTGGAGTTGACAGTCTCGGTTATGAGATTGTTGGATGAAATGCAACTCGATGCAACAAAGTTTCCGCAGGCACAGTGGCGTTTAGAAGCGTGGCTTTGCGTCGCCTGTTATATAATCTATGTATGGCGGGTAGGTTTAGCTCACTCGAACACAGCTGCAGACAGCATAAAGCCAAGCTCTTAAGCAGTACTGTGCCCACAGAAAGTTGTTTCGACGCGCGCCGCTCTGACCACCTTGACGATCCGTATAGCTAAGCCACACGCTCGCGTGTTCTCTCAAGCTATAAGAAAAATCAAGATAGTACACTGAGCGTACATAGACAATTCCGTGCTTTCGGTTTATCGGCACCATACACGCGATGCACCAGTTTATTCATTTTTGAAGGGGTTTCACGTGGGAGGTTACGGGGAACGCCGTAGTAGAGGGCTCCGGAAATACTGACTATCTGGGCTTCCTTCATGTGCGCTGAAAACTCGCAGTACACGGGCGTCTAACATTTTCCCGACCGTCGAAAATGCGACCGCCCCGAGCGGGACCGAAAGCGCGTCCCTCAGGTCAGCACTCAAGCACTATTAGTAACCACTGTACGTACCATCGTCGTGGTCATGCCCCTTAAGAATAATTTCTGTGGTTTTCTGTAGCACCAAAACGAGGATATGATTATCACAAACGCTGTGGTGGAGGGCTCCAGAAATTTCGATCTACTGGGGTCCTTTAACGTGCACTGACATCGCTCAAAATTTCGCCTCCACCGATATATGCAGCATCGCCGCGCAGGCTTCGGCGTCCTTCTCGGTCTGCCGGCGCGTTGCTTCAACCACGGACGCTTCATAATTTGTCTCGTGCGGCATACATGATAGCCAGACGCGTTGCGACGCGCTCTACTCCAGCAACGCAAAGACGCTCGCCTACAAGCAAATGATGCGCCTTTCGCACAGCGAAGTGTCCGTTCACAAAACGATCTGCTGACGAACAGTGCAGTTTCGCTTGCAAGATTTCATCATAGAGAAAACGAGTTCTCTCTATGGTTTCACCGTTTCCGAACGTTCCTGGTTTATGGCAGGTTTACGCAGGGCGCTGGCGCGTTCAGTGCAGCGTCTCCGGAAAAATGTGAGTCGAGGGCTTTTGCTTGTGTGCTACAGTCGAGGATTCCTGTGCAGTGTGGAGGTGCAGCTGATGTGTACATGCAAGGGGTTCACATGTGCAGAGCATCCAGCCCACCTCCCACCCCAAGATTCGTTTCGTTTCTGGAAGGGCTGGAACAGCTCTCCCATAGTAGGGTGCATTATTGCTCTAAATCGCTTACATTTGTTCTGAGCATATTCCTGCTTATATATATATATATATATATATATATATATATATATATATATATATATATATATATATATATATATATATATATATATATATATATATATATACACTCTCACGAATTTTCAAGCTCCGTTTACAGTGTACCTATTGAGCGGAGTGAGTGTGCAAACAAACAAAGGAACAAAGAGAAAAAAAAAACGAAGCCGGTTCCACAGCAGTGAAAGCTGTACGAAGTGCGGAGAAGTGATTCGTCAGTGTTTCCCATCTGTTTACATTAATCTGGATCCATTTTAACCTGTTTTGATCAGTTATTAGGACGTTTCGGCCCTGTTTTTAACTGCTGTGTGCCGAGTGCGAGCAAGACATGAGTAGACCTTGACAACCTGGGAACCTCAAGAGCTCCGTACCGAAAAATATCTTTGATTGAAGAACTAACTTCTAATGCACAAGCGCAATGTGAAGTACGATGGTGCGCCCCAGACCTACCGCGCTATCATCCTAGGAAGCGTTGCGCGAGGCCCTGTCGCGCGAGATAGCGATCGCAGCAGGTAGAGTTGCTGGAGGTTTTACGTCTCCGTCTTTATCAAAAATGCGTCGAACGTCTCAGTGGGCCAGCTTGCACGCCGTATTGACTTACAGAATGCATAATATTCTGCATGCAAGCACCACGAGTCGAACGAGAGGACAACCTGGTCCGGTGAATTCTAAAGACTATTCATTAACTTTGCCGACGTCCGCGCGGTAGGCCTCGGCTGCGTGTCTGACTTTTGCGCTGTAGGTCGTGGGGTGGGTTCCCGTGGAAACTTCTTTTTGTATTTATCTTTTCATTTACTTATTTTCTCATTTTGTAATACTTTGCGCTATTAGGCGCGGGTATCGTGTACGGACAACTGATGCACTATGTTCTCGCTCGTTTGTATGTGGTCTTATGCCTTATGCATAAAAAAGCAACAACAATCCTTTGAAGGTGCACGAAGTGTAGAAACAACTTAATGAGCAAACAGACAATGAAGCCTAGGAAAGCATAGGGGAAGTTAATTGTAGTATTGTAATTGTGGAGTAAGTAGAAAAAGATTAAAGTGGACAAATAGACAAACTAGATTTAGGTGCACGTTATAGAACCCCAAGTGGTCAAACTTACTCCAGAGAGCCCTCCACTACAGGGCATGTCTCGCAATCATAGCTCATATTGGCGCATAAAACCCCGTCAGTTGTTATTGTTGCTTAGGCTGGCTGTGCCACCGACTCGTTTGCTCACGATTTAGTAAATAATTTAGTAAATCGAAGCTTATGTACAAGGGTCTCAGCTGGGCTAATTCGTTTACGTGCATTACGGCAGAATAGCACAATCGACGGGCGAAGCGAAAGAAGAAAGAGGGACAAGCGCTGACTATCAACTTTTTATTGGAACTGGCACTGTATACGCAATGTAGACAACTAAGAGCAAACAAATGAGGCGCATCGCTGTCTCATGACTCGACCGGCCAGCGTGGAAATTATTTAGACATTGACCAATACGTCTTACGTGATGGCAAACACGAAAAAAAAAAAAATGCGCGCATATATTGCTCCACGTGCACGGAGATATTCCTTGCGCCTTCTTTTATGAAGAGCCATTCTTTCAAAGCGACGATAACAGCGTTCCAATCTCTGGCGATTTAATCGGACAATTTAGTAATATTTGCTATCAATAACAATGCGTTATTGCAGCAACTGAATTCTACTTCCGCTCCTTGTCATACGAGACAGCAGAATGTCGACGTTGCTTTCAGCAGTCACATTCGTGAAGTGCGACGGTGAGTAGCTGTTCGATATAACCTAAATGGTTTCAAAACAAAAATCACAATACCACTTTCGTTTTCTGCCCGAGTGGCTTCGTTATAGCGAGGCTCCTTATTGTGGAAATCTGTATAGTGTGTACAAGGGCTGCTGCCTTAATTTTAGGTTAAGATATCGTTGCTAGAATTAAAAAAAAAATGTATGCGATGAGTGGCGCGGTGCTCATTGTATAGCCGCTACGGTTGGGAACCACCCTTTCACTGCTTGCAGAATTATCAGAAACGCAGGTGATAGAAAAACCAGAGATCACGGAAGCCGAGGGTATTTGGAGCCGTGAGCTCCCTAAGACTCCTTTGTATACGTTAGTGATTAAGATATCGCGTTTGTCATGGACCAATCCCTGCCGCGCATGTCGTCCGATACTCAGCGAACCTGCATATATGTTTGTGGAAATGTAAACTTGCTGGAAATTGTGCTGTTGCAGATCCTTCTTGAGCCAGTGTTCTTTCTGCCTGCGCTACTCAGTACGAATGTTATAACAACGACTGCAGCGAAATGGAAAGGACGCAAATGACAAACTGATTGTCCGACATTCAGCTGCAGCCGCTTTCACTTGAGCAGGTTTAATAGGAGAAATAAGGGAAACGTCTTTCCTCTGCAGTGGGCGTAGGCAGGCTGGTGGTGCTGGTGATGGTGATGATGGTGATTATGATGATGATAATCTCATTGTATTAAAACAACGCGAAATAGAGTGAAGTGACATAATACTAGCACAATGGTTCACAAGCAGCTGTCCCTCTAACATTAGGCAGAGAGCCATAAATTCTACTCTGTCGTCATATCATGAATAATGTGCACCTCACTTCGGGAAACGAAAAATAAAAGATTAATGTGTTAAGTAAGTATTGAAGCTAAAGGAGATAATATTTGCTTACATATGATGGATTAAAGTACTGGGTGATTAAATGTTGATGTTATTTTTTTGTTGTCTTTTTATATAATAAGGATTCATTTTGTATTATACAGTAAACATATTTATATATTTTTGTGCTCTCTCTCATATATTTACGTAAGGGAGAACAGGGAAGGAAACTGTCTGCTCTCCCTATTCCTCGGACAACGCTGTACTACTTGCGAAAATCCTTCTTGTTCAGCATAGTGCAGCTAGTGCTTGGACGCAGATAGTTACAACACGCTCACACTCTCTTAGATGTAACAAATATCTTATGTAAGGGAAATCACACGGACATATTTACATATAGTGCAAGGAAAAATGAATGCAAATAGCAAAAAAAAAACAACAACAATCACAATTACCACTGGCCCAAGCGTAAGAACTCGAGCTGTTATTTCTCCATTGTGTCAAGGACGTTGTGCATATGCATGCTTCATCAAATGACTCAATCGAATTGCTTGAAAAATTGAATTGGCTTTCCTTGTGAAAATTGTGTTAATTCTACGTCAGCGGACACAGAGAAGATACAGGACAGAGGAAAGGAGGCACACAATGCAAGCGCTGATGAACAACTGAGTGAAGGTTTATTGCAACAGGAAAGTGTATGAAAAAGAAAGGCGGGGAGGGGGGGCACAGGAAAAACAACAAGAGAACAGACATCGCACGCTGCGAACGCAATGATAAATGTCAAGGCAGCGCCAACTATCCAAGCAAGTACGCAATCTCAAGCAAGGCAATTAAAGATTCGTTGGCACACGCGTTTTACTTCCTGCTGACTGCAAACGATTCGTAGATTTGGCGTTTGATCCCATCGTGGTACGTCGTGTTAACCGCACATTCACGAAAGAGCGGAAAGCAGCAGCAGAAAGATTAATGTTCGACCAGTGTTCCAACGACTTAATATTGCAGGCATGACCCCTAAGATGATCACTGAGGCAGCGGCCAGTTTGTTCGATGTATGAGCGGCCACATGACAGGGGAATAGGTATCGACTACACAAGTCGCGTAACGTGTCAAAGGCCTCTTCACGAATGCTTTTGGTTTCGAAAGGTCCGAGCGCGGCTCGGTGGAAACGCCCGTAGTCCGAGTTTACTTGCTTCCACAAACGGCTAAGCTTTCTGAGAGCGGAAAACGCGAGCCTGTAACGGCCGCTTTGCTCACAGTTTTCTTGGTCTTTGGTGGTGGTTGTAAGGAACGACAGTGGCTTTTTGCCCTGCCTATTCACTACACTTTAAGAAGCTTTCGTGGAGGCATCATGCAGCAACCTTGCTGCTAAGGTGCGCAGGAGGTCCATCAGATACGCGGAACATTTCGAACGGCTCATCTGGGTGCCGATTAATTTCTTGCTCGCGATGAGGTCAGCATCTTTTAAGAACCATCCGAAGAATATCCGTTACGACTGGGTGTTTTGCAAGCTCCTAATGGACAGAACTGAATGGTAGAAGACTCTTATGTGACCTGGGCGCATACTCTTAACAAGCATTCTCTCGTCATCAACAAACAAAACGAAGTCT
The DNA here is from genome assembly GCA_013339685.2 of Hyalomma asiaticum. Classification (NCBI taxonomy): domain Eukaryota; kingdom Metazoa; phylum Arthropoda; class Arachnida; order Ixodida; family Ixodidae; genus Hyalomma; species Hyalomma asiaticum. The sequence continues at coordinate 128,613,542 of CM023481.1, read as the reverse complement.
AAGAACCTCAACCAGCCGTACGAGGAGAGTTCCCTCTAGATAAACTTGATTCCACCGAAGATAGACCGAAATACATAAAAAAAAATTGCTTCAGCACCTTCAGCGATGGAGCTGTCGCTGAGCATTAATAACACCAGGAAACCATCGCAGTGCTGACAGCACATTGCTACTCCCTTCAGATGCGTTGTACTCGTCCATGGCTGTGCGGCCCTCACGAGGTATCCCAGTCTGGCGGAACGCGAAATCTGTGGAGAATTTGTAACCATCGGGAAAGAAAATGCGTGTGCCAGTGGACCTTGAATTGCTCACTGGGTAGGTGAGGCAATCATGACACGTAGCGAACCATGCGGTATGCTGCTTAATCACTGTGGTCGCCGCGTGCGATGTCTGTCTATTGTTATTTTTTTATTGCCCACCCTTTCATATATTTTTCTTTCCAGTGTGTCGTTGTCCTTAGGGACTGGACGTCACAAATTCCCCGATAACCCTTATATTCGGATAATGCGCACGTATTGTTTTTAAACTTTCTATTACATTCTTTTGTTTTTTTCTCAGCAGCTGCCCGTGAGGAGTTGGGCTCATTATGCCAGCCACATTTATCGCATCATTATAGACGTCACAAAAATGCTTATATTTGATTCAGGCTGCATTGAGTTTCCGTCATACGGTGTATTGTGTACAAATTAAATTCCTATCGACTTTCCTATTGAATTTCATAAACAGATTGGCCACTGTGTTTCAAATGAAAGTCTCTTTGTGGGTTCCAATAAAGCATATTTTGAATCAGTCCAAAGGACTTATTGACCTGCAACTGAGCGTGCTTTGGCTGTCTCTTATGAGTGTCAATTGAAAAAGCCGGAAGGACTGGACGTTCACCTTTTATTGAGCTCGATCAAAAGACGCTGGTACGCAATAATGCAAAATGCAATCGCAAAAAAAAAAAAAATAGCCTGCGTGTATCTACTGCGGATGCATGTTCGTAAACTTGCGTCCGCAAGAAGTACACACAGGCTAGGGGCATAACAGGCACATGACTTCAATAGGTACGCACAACACTACACACTAGGGGCATGAGAAAGCAAGTAATGGGAGGAAAAGAAAAGACTACGAGCGCTACAGGATCCTGCATGTTTTACATCTGCATGAGTTAGATATACACGTAATTTCAGAGCAAAACTCTCGTTTTTTTCGCAAGTTTTGCGCTGCAATTATGTGCCTTAACGAGTACCAACTAGCCCAACAAAATGTTATCGTGTAGATATATACACACACACGCTGCTAAGATCAAGCTAAAATTCGCACGAAAAGAATGACATGTGAATTTTGCATGAAAACCTCTCCCACGTGTGCCTCTTTGGCAAGAAAATGGAAAAAGCGAAAGGGTTAAAAAAGTACATGCAAGAAAACCCTATTAACAAATCATACAAAAAGAATGAGCAATACTTAACGCGCGATTAGCAGAGATAAGTCCGATAAGCTTTAAGAGTACTTGCTAACACGTGGCCTTATCCGTGGCGTGCGAGCCGATAGTCCATACAAGCAACGGGCGGCCGTTTCCTCGTTACGCTGATCTCTGCTGAAAGCACTGGTGGGCTCGTTCGGAGTGTCCGTGTTCTTGCAGAAAACACCACCTTGGTAACGTCACACTTCGCCCGTCCTAGTCACACCACGTCCGCGCGCGCACACTTCTAAAAAATTCTGCCGCACGTTGCCCACGTTGGTCCTGCGCGACAATGTCCTGTCGCCACCACTGACACGTTTCACACAAGAGGTGCAACAGCGGGAAGGCTATGCATGTAGTCCGTAAAGAAAACGACAGGTGCATCACTCCGACACATAAACGCGAAATACAGAACACAGACTCACACATTTCAGTTTCCCCTGAAATTACAAGCGTGTTTTATTAAGCTGATCAGAAATGTATTATGATGTAAGGCTGCCAGCGAGGCATTTATTGTTTTTTGCTCCCGCAAGCAACACACTATTTTTTGGTCGCGGAAATACACAGAGTAAAACTAGCTTTTACGGCGTTGCACCTGCAGGCACGCACCACGACTGCCTATCGCGACTAATTTGTCATGCGAGTTTCGGTACACAAAGGGGCTCACCGTGTGTTTCCTTCAGCCGGAGAGGTGACCGCTCCCTTTAGAGACGCGTTCTTGTAATCGACAGTGCATCAGCTGAATGGGCAGTGCGTCGCTTTTTGCAAATTACGACTTCCCCTGCGGCCCCTGTACAACTTTTCCAAAATAAAGTTGTTTCTAGCTCTACCAGTTTCCTTTGACTGGCACATGAAAGTTTCTCATACCCTCAGTAATTAACATGCGTGACAGGCTTTATATTGTACCGTACATGAATCATACGCCGCTAAAATAAGCATGAAACAACGCGTTATCCAGAGAAATTGCTTTCGACTCCGCCATGTTGCCTTCCTCAAGCTCTTCGTCCTCTGGCTAGCTCTGTCCTGAGGCCGTATCCCACTGGCAGTCACTTTTTCCAGTAACATCTCTCCACCGGCAGGAGGGAGCGGGTGGACAAACAGATAAGTGAGTGGTTGGAGCCAAACATTCTTTGCCGGGGTCACTTTACGGCGTTTTTTCACAATTTGGCACCTCATTGTTCTTCGTTCTTCATCGCCGTCGTCTTCGTACAATTCTTCCGTTCGTAGCTAGTGGCCCACTAGTGTTATTTCTCCCTGTTACAGCTTTCCAGAAGGAGGGAGAGGGGGAGGGGAGGAGGTGAGGGTGCAGAGGAGTGTTCATAAATGTAGGGAACACTGGTGGCATAGTGGAGGACGCAAAAATGTCCTAGCTCCACATCCTCGCTCTGCGTAGTGGTTCTCTCCCTGCGGTGACGTCTCTCCTTGCGGAGGACGAGGAAGTCAGACTGTGGAAAGGCAATCGCTGGAGCGGTCAAAGAATACTAGTGCGGTCCCTTGCGTGTTGTGTTTGGCCCGTTACACTTGGTGGCAGCGGTGGGATCGACGAGATGTCACGCCCTGATGACGAACTGGTGAGAGCGGCTCTTGAAAAGATTCTGGCGCGATGTGATCGCAAGTTGGAGGCGCTAGTACAGCGATTGAACATTACAGTGCCAAGCGGACAAATACCTTCTACTACGTACAGTGACGTGTCATGTTGTCGAGGCGTCGAATGATCAAGTACGCGAAGAACGAATCCGAAGGCGCGAAGAGTTTGCAGGGATACAGGAAGTGCGTGAAGAGTTTGTACAGAAAGGCGAGCGAACAGTTTGGACTGAAAGAGCACATGTGTCAGGAGTTTGTGGAAAAACAGGACGCGCGTGAGCAGCCGTCTGTGGATATTGTTCGGAGTTATGCTTCAGACGCCACTAGAACATGTTCACGACGAAGCCGTAAAATACAGAGGAGAAGAAGTAAAAAGAAAACAAGATGCAGAGGTAAATCCGGAGGCTTTGCGTGCGACAGCAGCTGCAAGTGCTGCCTTGATGACAGGCACGGAAACACTGGCGCATTGTACAGAGCACTCGACTTCCGAATTCAGCTGGCCTCCTTGCCAGCGTCCGACAACGACTGCTCAAGTCGACACCATCCCGACATCCGTATGCGAAGCGGCACTGCCTGACACAAAGACCCTGGCGGCGCCTAGCGTTCAGTGCTTCGACAAACGAACGAAGACGACTGAATGGTAGCTACTGCCGCAGCCATCGAAGAAATGGTCCAAGCCCAGGTCCACTGATCCGGTACTTGAGACGTACCAGAAGAACCAGTTTCCGCGGGGCACAGTGACAGGGGAGAAATTTGAACCCGTTGAATACAATGCCAGGAAATGGACAAGAATTGTGCGTGCACAAGGCCAAGGTCGTGAAAAAGGTTCGCGGGATCCACATGGCCTGAAACACGCGGAGGAGCAACGTCACTGAGAAGCTGCTGTCAGCGAACTCTATTGGCGACCGTATGCTGAAGAATTCCACACCCAAGCCCAACCGACGAATGACAACTGAGAACAGAAATGTGGAAAGAGATGTCGCAAACGTTTTTCGGCTTCACACGGCTCAGTGCCCAATGATACGAAACGGCAGGGCAGTCTGCGACCATGTGCCCAGCGCTTAACTCATGGTAACGGTGACATGTCTTCTGCGCAGCAAACTTTCGCGCCACCGGAAGGACCACCCACTATGTTCGCTGAAGTACCGCCCCACCCTCTCCAAGAACGGAACCTAAACCTTCCACGATGATGTAACGTTTGCCTACCTCCCCCTCCTACACCTCCTCCCTCCCCTAGTGAAAAGCTATTTGAACCGCACCGTTAAGGTGAACGTTGCTTGAATGCCGACGCGCGCCTTCTCCCGTTTACCCCTACCTCCCAGCCGGTGGAGAGATGTTACAGGATAAAGTGACTGCAGTGGGGCATGGGTTCAGGACTGAGATAGATGGAAGGCGAGGAGATTCAAGAATGAGAATGGTGGAATAGGAAGATATGGCTCTTGGATAAACAAGTGTTTTATGTTTATTTTACATGTCAGTTTAGTGTTTACGTTACAATATGTGCTTTTATCTTAGTTCATATGCAGTAATAAATTTGCTGTTTATAAAAACATGCCATAGGCACGGAATCAGCGAGACTTGGAGAGAATATTTTTTCTCACAGCTTCCGTGTAGATTGTGATTGTGGACGCCACGGATTTCGTGCCTGAAAAGACACACTTGCCTGCAGATTAATAGGTGGCTGCTCCAGTAAGGGTTATAAATATAATGACAAGACTGGTTTACGCGCCGTGCAGGGCGAGTATTATCGAAAGTGTGTCGCGCCCAAAAAAATATTCACAAGAGAATATTTCAGACAGCACTGATGCTATACGTCATTCGTAATCCCGGTTGGCCATGCCAGAAAACAGTATACAAAAGATAAATGTTGTGAATTCGGCATACAAAGTAAGGTGTAGTTGTTACCAAAATGAGCTAATTTTGGCAGTGTTCAATGTAGAGTCAATAAAGTTTTTACTGAGTGCGATTCAGTTAAACCTTGCTTAAATTTTGCCATTTGAAGTGGTATCAACTGAGAGTCAATTGACGCTTTCTCATATTATGTGAATTAAATTTTCATTAATGGCGCTCATTATAAATTATAGTTTAAATGATTTTCTATAAACTCAAAAGGAACTTGATACGTATTCAAGTGAAACGCAAAGTGCATTTTTCTAAGGGGCTGTACAACGCTCAGCTAGTGCCACCCACTTTTAGGCCATTCTAGGCGTGTCAAGGACAAAAAGAGCGTCACAGATTAGGCGAACCATCGCGCCGTTCCAAGCTGAACGGCTGAATGCGATGACCACGACGTATATTTCCTTGCTTGGTGACGCATATCTATGTATATAATGCCGTACCCACATTATTTGGTAACGAAATATCAAAGTCGCGACACCTGCGTCGCTTCGCACCGGATTCCCCCCTCTTTTTTGCTTTTCGCGTTGCTAATCGTCCTAATTAACATCCATGGGTTAACTAAGAAGCCCGACGCCCCTTGGTAACTGAATCGTAGGTGACAGCGACGTAACGTTGGCACTGGCGTTATTGCATACCACAGACGGCGGTTTCCTCAAGGAGAAATGCACGCTACGGCGCGGTGATGTGCGTATTACGAACGTCGTTCGTTTAACTCTTCTTAAGGGATCGAGCAAATTTGAACAAAAGCATGCCGAGTGCCAGCAGAACATATGTATCCTTTATTACATTGCTAAGAAGTGCAAGTTACTTTACGCAAGCACCTCAGTCAGAAATACTGGCGCATCAGTTTCTTTTACTATACCGCGTGGGAAAAGCCGCCGTAGCCCTGAGGTAGCGTGCTACTTTGACACCTCGGAGGCCCAGGTTCGACACCCGCCAATCACTTGGTAGGTTATTTTCAGAGATTACAGCGCGTTCGTGTATCTGTGTTTTGTGTATGCATCACATTCCCAGGCTACGACATTCACTATGCCTTAGTTGTTTTTGAATCCGGTCTCATGATATGTCCAGTGTCTATTTTACTTGGTTCAAGATTGACATGGGCTGACAAACGCCCGTGGCGCGTGCCAAAATAATACGGGCCGAGCACTACGGGTATGAGCCGTACGTAATTGCAGTATCGTTAATAGTGACGTGCATGACGAGTATATCATGCTACAGATGTACAGGTCAATCATTAATGTTCTTCATATATTGATTCGTTACTCCAGAAATTTTGGTGCATATTAGGTACACGAGAACCGGGAGAGTACCCAGACGTGGGCGGCTAGATAAACAGACAGATACGGTCAAAGTTGCTCGAGTTCGCCAAAAAATTCCGCGCGTTGAAAATGCTTCTGAAGTGCATATAGCATTCCAGCTTCACAGTGTTAACGATAAATAAGCTATTTCGTCGACAAGTACGAGGTAATACACTGTTAGGGTAAATACCTCATTATTATTCTAATGGCCTGACACTTTGGCATTTTTTTTATATTTATATTACCGATATATATATCGCTCGCGTGACGCATTTGGTAGATACATATCGACGAGTTCGGCGCGTATGGTCGCAGGGGAATTTTACTCTGCAGTACGCGCTTGAATACTAATTAAGTGGACATGCGCGGAGAGCTATGCCTTATATAGCTCCCCGTTAAGTCAACACGACGCCATTGCGGTGTGATGATACCAAAGAGTGAGGAGGGTACAGCTACCTACGTCTACACAATGACCCAATGAAAAAGGCACACTTTTACAACCAGTCTTTGTGCTCCTCATTTACCTCAGCTTATTTTACTGCATTTCATCAGAAAGGGACTGAAATGCCGACTTCGATGCTGAGTTTTATCAGTGGCGTACTGAGAGGATTCCACGTATCTTTGGGTTGCTTGTTCTTCGTGGAGCGGCGCGAACAAAGACCGGAAAAACTTGCCGGTGGCAGGGACAAGGTTAGTAGCGTAATTAGTTGCACTAGTTTTCATTCTTTTTCCATATCACACAGAGTTCATGACCGGTCACGAGTGGTGTTAACATGAAAACTGTGAGCATCCGTTATCGATCTACATTATAGTGACCAGTGCTGGGTCAAGGTACTGGAGGCTGCAGGGCCAGCACTCAACCTTTAGGGGCCCCGATCAACCATCTGAAAAAAAAAAAAAGAGAGAGCTGATGAGCGTGCTTGTTTTCAAAGTTGCCATCGGATCTGATGGCCGGAGTAAGTTCTTGACAGCCGTCGCGTTTGTTTCGGCTAAAGCCGTGAGCTCGGCTCCGGTCTTTTCGGTACAGGGCGTTTCGGCAGTCTTTTCCTTACACGAACCGGTGGGTACACGGGCGTTTCAGTACAGAGACATTCAGGCATGCTAACGACTGATTTCTATCAATAATTAAAAAAAAAACATACTGAGCTTTTCAAACCCATTCAACTTGAGTTTATGTCCTTAAGAACATGTTTGTAACCCCATGATAGCATAATTGTTTTATGCTCGGGAACGATGTTTTTTAATTAGTTGAGGATGGTCATCTGACGCCTAAGAGGCTCAATAGAGACATTCAATGCAATTATTGACACTTTAAGTGCAGCGTTATGTGCTCGGATATCCACGTACACGAGCCTCTGCCGGAAATTTCAGTGCATTGCGCTTCGCAAGAGAGAGAGAGAGAGAGATGATGTGCGGAAGGCGCTTCGCAAGGAAGTTCATTGCGATGACGGCCTGGTCAGTGAAGCTAGTGGATCAGGGGACGCGTACAAGGGCGATCTCGGCTCGACTTTTCCCGCGGAATTATTCCAGCACTTTCACTATCTGAAGAGTTGCACTTGCGATGACGGAAGTGCGGCCGGTCTACTCACAATTTCAGAGCAAAAAAGATATCGTATGCGTTTTTCCAAGAGTCTTTCTTACGTTTGGGTTATACCCAACTACGCATGTTCCTGCAATAAACTGTGAGAATGAGTGCTCTTTTCCAAAATTGTCGTTAATTCAAAAGTGCGCTCCGCTCTCGGTGAGAGGAAGCTGAATTCCTCAGCCATCATGTCGATCAGGTGGGCCCTGCTGAGAGATATTTCTTTTGATGAAACCGTATTTAAATATGGGTGAGGTTGAAGAGCCGCAAGGTGCTCTTTTAAATGTTAAACTTATCGACAAAAGGTTCTAGTGGTGGTATATCTCGCTTGTTTTTGTTCAGTGAACAGCGTGAAGGAAGTCCTTCTTTATTCCCATTTTGTCACGAGTGATGAGTTCTGAGTTTGACGTGATTCCTCTTCCTTATCCTATTGAATGGACACGTTAATTTAAAGCTGAAGTCATTGTACATTACTTGTATAATTCTTTCTGCGTTCAAATGCTATAACTGTATGTACGTTTTGTCGAATGTTGTGCGGTTTTAATTTAAAGATTGAATGCCTAAGAGAATGTTTTTTTTTTGTTTTGAATATAATGCGCTTGTGTTTTTTGGTCCTTGCTACGTGCTGATGCGGAACTTGGACTAATTGTGCATTTGTGTTAAATTGATGCTTTAAACATACCGAAGGGTACGTCAGATAATAATTGTTAATGAATACTAGAAATTATGAGAAGAAATAATGTATGTTATGACTGGTAAGCGAACGAAACCTGCCAGCTTGAAGAGATTCAGCGGCTTAAACCAGTCGTCATCATCATCGTCATTAGGGCCGCAAAGATGCAGTGAGCCCCGCGCCCCAAAATTTCTTAATCCGGCACTGGCAGTACCATGCCTCAATGGCGCCGACCATGAGCTCCACTTCTTCTAGCTGAAGCTTTTCCATTAAAAGGAACAGTCCGAAAAAATGCGTGCCTTAAGGACGCTTTTTTTACGGATTGTACGGCATATAAGACAGACAGACAGACAGACAGACAGACAGACAGACAGACAGACAGACAGACAGACAGGCGGGCGGGCGGGCAGACAGACAGACAGACAGACAGACAGACAGACAGGCAGGCAGGCAGGCAGGCAGGCAAGCAGGCAGACTTGCACTCGTTTCTAGACCTTTCTCTAAAAGGACAGACAGACAGACAGACAGACAGACAGACAGACAGACAGACAGACAGACAGACAGACAGCTAACTTTATTTTGGTCCTGAGGAGCAGACTCTGAAAGCCCCTTAGAGGGGAGGAGCCGCCGCGGGCCGCTCCCATGTCGGGACGGGCAGGCCGGGCCTGACCGCCGCGTCGTGGGCCCTCTGGACGGCCCATAGCTGAGCGGTGAGGTCGGAGCTTTTAAGCGCCTGCTCCCACTCTTCTTCAGCGGTGAAATGATCGTCGTCCTGTAACGAAGGACAACCGCCAGAGCATGTGTTCTAACGTGCAGAAGGGATCTCCGCACTCCGGACAATCGGGCTTGAATGAGTCCGCGTATACCTGCTGACACTGGCGAAGCTGGGATAGGACCTGGTCTGCAACATGCGGAATGTGGAAGACTGAGGTCTGGAGAGCTTGGCGTGGGGCAGGGGATAGACCCTCCTGCTGAGCTGATAGTGCTTGGTGATTTCGTTAAATGTGTACAGCGAGTCCTTGTGGAGAAAGGAGGAAGAAAAAAGAAAACTTCCAAAACAGACTTTACTATGAACAGGCGCCGGTTCACGCAAGGGGTTCTAACACGAATGAGTTTTGTACCACACTCGAACATCAAGCTGAGTTCATATAGACTCTAATTCGTAAAAGGAGGAAAACATTCTCGTGAATGATCAGCTGCCTTTCCTGATGTGTTCTGTACGGTAGTTGGCTGCATATTGCTTATCCTGGCAAATCATTTTAGCATTCCAGCTGCTTTATGAAGACGTACTTTGGCAAAAATAGTGACAATATCTATGCGCACGAACATTTTTTCCCCTTGTTTAATACCTCACGCTTAATGGTGACGCAGCGTCTATGCCAGTCTGCATTGTTTAGTCGTATTTTTTGTGCATCTGCATGATGTCTAATTTTTGTCTTTCACTGCACCTTCTAGCTCGCACAAAAGTGAAATGAATCCGAATCAAACGAAGCCTTCATTCAAACCTCTGCAGCTGATTTCTCAGTTAAATCTAACACGCTGCATGGCTGTATTAGAGAGCAGTAAAGACAAGGGCAAAAGAAAAATACAAGAGACACGCTAAATGTGGTGAGGTAGAGGCGACGAAATGATGCGAGGCATTAATAATACGAAAGCCTTACAGGCATCACCAAGCGCAAAAAGTGACCGGCCTCGACGTCAACGAAAATTGTACCAAAAATCGGGTGACGTCATCTCGTTTACTTAGTATATACCCGCGACATGGCAGTGGCCTTTCTCTCTCTCTCTCTTGCTGCTTACGTAGGCTTGTATCGTCATCAAACCCTTCAACAAGGATGCTGCAGCTTATTCCACCGACGGCAGTGCGTGCATGCTTAGCGACATGGGAACAGTTTTGGGGCAATTACTTCCAGTAACGATAGATTCACGAAAATACCCGGCACTGAAGGAATCGGACTTTTCTTCGCTGTTCAACTGCCAACAATGGACGCTGGGCGTTGCCGGCACGGCTGGGGACATTCGGATACGAACAGACCGCAGCGGCACATCTTCGACAGGGTATGGGACCGGCGACATAGGAGTGGCCGTTATCTCTCTCTTGCTGCTTACGCAGGTTCGTTTTTCGCACGATAATTGTGGTCAGCGTCATTCTATTATGCTGGTTCCGCCCCAGTGTTCTGCTTTTTTTTGTTTTTGGTCTCTGAAGTGTTCAGACTGCAAAATGTAGCGCGGAGTGATTCGCAGACGGCAGTTCTTGATGATCCGGAGTGCTGCATTTCATTTGTTAGTTTTGTTTTTGTGCGGGGCGATGTTGAGCGAAACCCAGGGCCTTCTAGCGCACAGATGGAACGGTTACTCGAAGGTCAGACTACAATTATTTGTAAATTGTCGGTAATCGAGGATAACCAAAGGCAAACCAATGCTGATGCACTGTTAGCACGATAAACTTTATTTTATAGGCGCACAAAAACGTGAAAATATGCTCCTTTACTAAAATTTAAAGTGCTTTAACCTTTAGTAAGGGAGCATATTTTCACATTTTTGTGTACCTATAAAATAAACTAAAGGTTACCGTGTTAAGAATGCATAGCTGAACTGAAAACACACCTGGCTTCGTCAGAAAAAAAAAATGTCCAGAACATAGAGGAACCGCGAATGGCAAGGAAAAACAAGAAGAAGACCAAGGTGCGATGTCGCTTGTTCTCGGGAAATTAGATGATCTTGAAAATCGGGAAAGGCTTGCGAATTTGGTCTTCTATGGATTAGAGGACTCAGCGGCAGGCGATACTGGTGCCGAGGCTGAGGAGCTGATCCTTAACTTGTGCCGCACAAAACTAGGGCTCACTTCTGTGAATATAGTGTGTTCCTATAGAATAGGGTCACATAATGAAAAAAAAAAACTGCCAGTAATCGTCAGACTTGCTTCCTTTAAGACGCGTCAGCAAGTCTTGAAGAAAGCGTATAACCTAAAGGGGACCTGCATACAGCATATCTCAAGATTTTTTTTTCACGCACAATCCCAGAAAAAACAAAGAAGCTTGGGGCATTTGCAAGAGATAATGTGAACGAGGGAGTGAGTCCTGTTTTAAGGTTTGATACCCTATACCTCGGTAATAAACGATATCGAATTGAAAGCACTACGGGTAACGTAATTCCAATATGACCTTTGTCGCAGTCTTTGGTAACGGATCAACTAGGACTGCTGATCATCAACTGTAGAAGCCTTAGAAAATAAAGTTGAAGACTTCCATTGACTATTATGTTCTATTGAGCCTGCAGTATATATCGTTAGGCAGTGAATCATGGCTTGATGCTACAGTCAATGACAGGGAATTGTTTCCTCTTGGTTATCACTGTTTTAGGCGGGACCGTGAATGTAGAGGAGGTGGCGCAATTGTTTTGTGAGATCAGACTTGCCTAGCCTTGCCTTGGGTTTATTCTGGTTTGAAATGTGAATGCGTGTTTTGCAAGTTGTGTGCTGAAAATGATGGATGTTTTCTTATCGAATCTTATTATCGACCACCTGGTGCCTCTTGTCAACAGTTTGCTCAAATGACCGCTTTTCTTGAGACTGTTCAAAACGAACGCATTATGTTGGGGGGCGACTTCAATCCTCCCGGTATTGACTGGGGGTCAAGTTATTTACTGGCCGGTAGCGCAGCAGGTGTTTTTCACGCCGCCTTCTTTGATTTTACGCATGAAAATAGCCTGCATCAGTTGGTTAGAGACACTGGTAACGTGCTTGATTTGTTGTTATGTGATGCACCGAGCATTATATCAAGCATACGTGCTCTGCCTGGCATAAGAGATCATAATGTTATTGTGGCGGACGCTACCTTTCGGAATGTGTGTGTATCGAAAAAATTCCCTTGAACTGTGTATGGATATAACAAGGCTAAGTACGCTGCACTAAATTTAGCACTTCAATCTTACCTTCCTACCTTTGACACATCGGCAGATGAATTAAATGCGGAGGAGTTGTTGGGGTTACTCAAAAACAAGGTGTTCGAATTGCGAGATCAATTTGTCCCCCTTCGAACACTCTCTTCCAAACGTGCAAAGGATAAACGATGGTTTAACAGACAACTACGTTCCTTATTACAGAAAATAAGAAGAATATATCGGCTCAGTAAGAATTAAAGAATCGGATAGTCGCTACATACAGATGGTTGAGTTAAAACACAGCTTCAGAGAGCTCGCTGTATCATCCAAACGTGTATACTTCGCTAATTTGGGCCAGAAGGTAGCCGATCCTAAGGAATTTCGCAAATACGCTAAACGAAACAGTGGGAATGGTACTTCTGTTCCACCCTTGCACTGGTCTGACAAAATTATTAATGATGATCCAAGTAAGGTCGAAATTTTTGTTAATTACTTTTTCTCGTTATTCCAGTGTAATCTTGCATATACTAGTGTAGTTAATACTGTTGATTTTTCTGTCCAAGTCGACGAAATGTCTGAGGCTGCGTTTAGTGCGACGGGAGTCAAGAAATTATTGAAAGCTTGAAACACACAAAAGCGAGTGGTGACGGTATTCTGACATAATTTATTATAAACTGTTCGGGCATTCTACGTTTCTATTTAAGTTGTTTATTTCAAAATTCCTTAAATTATAGCATCATTCCTGATGACTTGGAACTCGCGAGTTTGGTGCCAATTCATAAAAGTGGGCAGAGTGACAGAGTTGAGAATTATAGACCAATATCATTGTTGTTTTGTGGGGTTTAACGTCCCAAAACCAGCTCTGATTATGAGAGATGCCGTAGAGGAGGTTTCCGGAAATTTCGTCCACCTGGGGTTTTTTAACGTGCACTGACACCGCACAGCACACGGGCCTCAACATACCGCCTCCATCGAAATGCAGCCGCCGCGGCCGGGATTCGATCCCGCGACCCTCGGATGAGCAGCCGAGTACCATAGCCACTAGACCACCGTGGCGGGGCAGACCAATATCTTTAACTAGCATTGTATGTAAAATTATGGAACACGTGATTTATAGCAGCATAATGTATCACCTTGTTACCAATAATCTTCGTCATCCTAGTCAGCATGTATTCAGGCCGGGTTTTTCTTGTATGACACAATTGGTAGAATTCACTCATGAGCTAGCTTCGGCAGTCGACAAGAAGCAAGTTGTTGACTGTATATTTCTGGGTCTCAGAAAAGCTTTTGACATGTTACTGTCCCCGATCCCGAGCTGTGAGGTACGGGACGCAATCGCCGGAAAAGATCACAAGGACCGACGTAAAAAATCCCCCGGAAATGATCCCACAAAAACTCGGACAATTAGGTTTTGGTCCCCTTTGGCGCACTAGCAAAACGCCAGCAGCGGTTCAAAGACCGAGTCAGAGCCAAGGGTGATCAAACGAAACAAATATATTCTCATCAAACAGGCAGTTACACAAAGCGTGCTCAAACACGACTCTTCACAATAAAAACACAGATGGGTTAGAACATTACACGAAACCAACAAACGTACAAGCTCATGCAATGCAATAAAGAATAAAACACAAAGGTGTCCTATTCACCGAAGTCAATCGAGATGCCTTCTCGACTCGAAGCTTGCAGGCAGGGCTCGTTGGCTGGCTCGCGGAGCAGCGTCTTCTTTCTTCTCGCTGAGTCACATATGACTTCGACTGCTACGACTGCTACTGACGGCCTGTGGCCCACTGTTTATATTGCCTCGGAAGCCGTTCTAGAAGTTTCCGTGCGGGCCGCGTGATTCAAGCGCGCGTAAGCTTGGGAACCTTCTTGCCCTTTCTCGATCTTTCGTCGCTTGGGCGGTGCCTCGTTCTCCCTATCAAGGCGCGAGGAACGTCAATACGCACTCTCCACCTCCTCTCTTCCCCTTTGTCTGTCTCGTTCGCTTGCTCGCCGCGATAAGATGACTCACTGACTCTTTCTACAAAATTCTCCCTTCTTCGTGACTTTGGGGGCCTCTTCCGTGCGCGCCGCTTTTCTTGTTGTTTTTGCGGCTTTCCCTTCAGCTCAACGCCGGGTGTCTTGACGAAATGGGCACTATTTTGTGACAGTTACGCATAGTCTCCTGATCGCTAAACTTCGACATTACAAATTGGACGATAAAGTTATCGCATCGATAGCTGAGTGTCATCGCTCAAGACAGATGTCTGCGGCTCTCAACGGTTGTCCCTCTGAATATGTTGCTGTGCCCTCTGGGTAACCACAGGGATGAGTTATTTTTTATTTCTGTTGTTCATTAATGACATCACTTTGGGTATCACATCATCATTTAGAATATTTGCAGATGATTGTATAGTATATAATGCCATTAATAGCGATTCTGACAAACAAGCACTGCCAAATAATTTTGATTTGATTGCCACACGGTGTGAAAAATGGAAAATATCGTTGAATGCGAAAAAAAGTGTCCACGTCAGCGTTAACAGGAGGCTCTCACACTGCAGCGATCATTAACGATCAGTGACGCCACTCTTCAAGAAGTCACGGAATATAACTATTTGGGTGTATTTTTCACTGTTGATCTGAGGTGGAACAGACATGTCATTCATGTTAGGAACAAGGCTGTGCGTTGGGTTTTCTAAAACGTAACTTCAGTAGTTTGGCACAGGAACTTCGGGAACAGCTGTATTTCACCCATGTCCACAGTATACTGGAGTAAGTGTGCGTCCGCTAGGACCCCTACACTAAGGAACTGGTCAATAAACATGAAAAAAGTGCAGAACAGTGCAGTTCGGTTTGCCCTTGGCAATTATGACAGGATTCTTGGTATGACAAAAAGTAAAAAAAATATTAAATTGGCATTTTCTTCAACTACATCGTCGAAGCCTGAGATTAAAATTTCTCCACGGCATATATCATTCTAAAACAGGGATAAGCAGGCAATTGTATTTTCAACCACTCAACTACGTTTCCCAAAGACGAGATCACCAGTTAAAATATACCTGAGATTCCTTTTACGGGTGATGTTTTCCGTTACTATTTCTCTTTACGCCCTATAAAAGATTGCAACACTGTGCCACCTCACATTGTTTCCATTTGTTCGAATGACGATTTTTTTCATGGGTTATTATTGCATACTTGTGCGTTTGATTATATGTGCTGAACCCTTCCAGTGCTGTGATGCTTCACGGCGAAGCCGGTACTTATCAATAAATAAATAACAAATAAATAAATAGGCAATTACATCAATAACACGACATGCTTGTCACACACGTCCCGATTAACGATAATACAATCATGTGTGGTGCACACCCGCATTCCTCGGCCCGAAGTATGCGAGTATATGCACCACACGTGATTGGATGTTAACCTTTACGTCCGTCACGTTGACGTCAAGTATAATAAATTTAGAGACAAATCGAAGCAACCACGTGAAAGGATCCTTATGACAACGTGTGAAAGGGCTTCCGCCGTGGAGTCGTCTAGAGTGCAACATGGGACCGGTGAATCTTTTCTGATTGCCGAGGTGCGTGCTTGTAGAACTCAGCGCTCTCATTGAGCTTGTGAAGCCCTTACGCTGGAGCTAAGGGAAGTAAGTATCGGAAGTTATCGTGCTGTGAAGCACATAGTCAAACGTATAGCTTCACTGGCTTTACTCAACAATAAAACAATAACAAAGCATAGACGTTTCGCCACCTATGCGGGTGGCATCGTCAGTACACAAATGGCGTCCCATGAAAGAGTACATCAACTTATATCTTGCCGTAAAAATCCGCCCATGGACCACGATTACTGTTGCATGCATTTTGATTATGACGGATGAACCATGATTCGATGAATTTCCTTGGGCCCCATCGTTGTTCCCGTGCCAGCGTCGTCACATTATCGAAATCGAACACGTGTCCTTTCGTCAGGCAGTGGTCAGCCACTGCCTGACTCTTTCCCCTTCTTCACTCTCTCATCTTCACTCTCATCACTACCTTATACAAGGCAATGCTGCTCTATGAAACGCCTCCGAATTTATGTTATAGTGGACTCGGGGCAAGACCCCAAAGGAAGAAAAAACTGCCCGAGCTAATGCCGTGCAATTCACAGAAGTGCACGCGCACTTATTTCCTGATGACGATAGTTATACCCGACGTAGCACATGTTAGCCAAGCGTTTAAAGAGCTCCGCTCTTTAAAAAAGGAGGTTTAGTGTTCGTATACAGTACACTGAAGGTGGTGGTATTTTGGCAGTGGTAGTTCCATGGTAGCATGAAACTTCGTGGTGCAAAAGGAACGTCACGGAAATAATAAGGGCAACGCCACATTCTTTTAAGAAATCGAAATACATGTGCAAGTAACAATATTCCTAAACTGAAAAGAAAAAGTTGAAAAGGTTTCTTCCACACTGTGCGTGGAAGAAACGGCTAAGCCCGAAACATTGCACGCAAAGGTTAAGCGATGCGTAGGTGCAAACGAGATGACTTGTTTCTTTGCAAGGCCAGATACTGCGGCGGCGCTCCTCCATTCGAAGTTCGTCACTTATTCGTCACGGTCCCAGCCTAAAGTAAAACCATGGCCGCGTGCCCTGCGTGTTCGGGGCGTTCGGCCTTGACATCGGCGCCTTGAGTCAATTTGTAATACATCATATTGCTTACGATTTCTTGGTTTTTGAAAACATGGGTATGCCATAAACTGTGGCTATCCACAGCGTCCTCACCCAACTTTTTGCCGCCTCCTGCAACGCTTGCTCTCTCTTGGAGTCTACTAGTCTTGTACCCTTAATGGCCAGCGGTTGCCTTTTGCCTTCTCACCGCATGCACTGTAGACTGCCATGTCGTCCTCTTGATTTATACTATGGTGACGTAAGCACGAGTTTGTACCTTGACCCGATCAACTATCACCTTATCGTTTACCTTTAATCATAGAGGCTTCCTTTTCCTCAATCCAAGCTGAAGCCTTTTTGGAAGCCCCCAGTTTTTGACCCCTTACGTAGGTGGTGCGGGAGCTTAGAACGGCACTGCGAATACCCGATTACGCCGGGAAGGGGGAATAACTGAAGGAGTATACGCCATCATTTTGTCTCTCGCTCATCTCTCCGCGCACGTTGCATTACTATTTCGCATTACTATAAATAGCGGAACTAATAAAAGAAAAAAAAATGGCAGATCCCATTTGCAGTAGGAATCAAGGAAATGCGAAGCACAAATCAGGAACGTAAAATGAATCTGCATTGTTGTCTCGCTATACCGATTTTGGTACCTATGAAGTTAACGAAACGGCCGCAAGAGCACCACGACTGTGGCATGTAAACCATGCCGCTCATGACACGTATGTCATGAATGTAATGTTATGACCTGTAATTTACGTTCTTCATGCAGTCATGTTGTGCCATAGCAATTTTGGTATACATCCCATTAACGAAACGCGGGGCATGTAAATCATGCCGCTCATGACATGCATGTTATGATTTTCATGTTATGACCTGTCATTTATGATCGTCATGCAGTCATGTTGTGGCATACCAATTTTCGTATACATCCCATCAAAGAAACGGCCAGGAGAGCACAAAGTCGTAGGCGGCTAGCTAGATAGATACGCTCGAAGTCGCTTGATTGATTTTTGGGGTTTTACGTCCCAAAACCAGCTGTGATTATGAGAGACGCCGTAGTGGAAGGCTCCGGGAATTTTGACCACCTGGGGTTCTTCAACGTGCACTGACATCGCACAGCACACGGGCCTCAACATTTCGCCTCCATCGAAATGCAGCCGCCGCAGCCGGGATTCGATCCCGCGACTCTCGGATCTGCAGCCGAGTAACATAGCCACTAGACCACCGTGGAGGGGCACGCTCAAGGTGGCCGAAGTTCGCTAAGAAATGCTTCGCATGTAAAAAAAAAAAAAAAAAAGCCGCAGCGTCAAAGACGATGGAGATGAGCAAGTTAAGTGGTGCGTGCTTACGCGTACTTACAAACTTGCAGCGCAGTTTCTGCAGAATGTTTTTTTTTTCTTGAATATCATTAGTTGATAGCATCAAGGGGAAGCTTGAGGTGGAATGTGACAATTTTATAAAAAGATGCGCATTAAATGTAAAAGAAACAGATATTGCTAAGCATCGTTTACTTGCCTCAGTTAGTGCAATGAAAGCAGAAATTGCATGCTGACGTAACTGTACTGTAAGCAGATTTTGTGAGATGTGCATGAGTGTGTATTTTAATATTTGTTTTAACGCGAGGACAAACTGCGAGTGCGCTTGGAAGGCACGCCAGACACACGCAAGAATGTCGCCCGCAAATATGCCGGCGAATAGCCATGTAAGTGTGTACTAACAAAAGGCCGATTTTTCTTCGTGCTGAAGCTTCTATAAGCATCATGCCAAACACGCATTGAGCAGGTGAATTAGCAGAAATTTCGGCTGACTTGTTGGAATATATGGCGCGTTAAGAGAAAAGAAAGTCCTTAACCCATACTTGGCAGCTTCAGAAGGATTGTTCAGTAAAGGTGGCGTGCTTCTACCTATTTCATTGACGCAAGCAGCAAGAAGATACCTTTCTTTTATGCCGAGGGTGCCGGTCCTTGCTCAACCTTATTAAGACGCTTAAAAGGACAGAAAGCTGACCGAGCTGGTAAGGATTCACTATGTAAACAAAAGGCGTAAAGAAAATGGACACGAGAGAAGAAGAGCGGTGTTCGTGTTGTCCACTCGTTTTCTCTTGTGTACGTGCTTCGCACGCTTTTTCCTTACATAACTAGGATGCTTCATTCTTTTTGTGTGACTGCTTCGCAGAGCCTGGTTCGCCCTTAACGCCGCAAATCTGGTACACGACGGGAGTTTTAGTGGCGCCACAGTTGCGCTTCTTCATTTTTTTTATTTAATTGCTTAATGCATCAAGGTTAGAAGATCAGTGTTTTTTCAACGGTGCAGGAATCACAAGGAAACGAACGTTCGAGGACGAGTCGTGCACGCAAGGCGCTGTGGCCTTCAGCAGTGCAAAGAGAGCTTTTGCCTCATACACGACCAGGCAAATAAGCAATCGACAGTGCTTCTTTTCCTCTTTCTCATTTGCCTTTCTCCTCCTCTTTAAAACAACAACAACAACAACAACAACAACAACAACAACAACAACCATAATAAGGAAAATAATAGACGGCTGGCCGGCTCTTGCAAGAAAAGCAAATTAAGACGGGTAATTTAGACAATTTCTGCAGGCACCAGCTATACCGACGGCCTGTAGGCGGTCTCTGTTTGCGAAACTGAATTGCTGTGGAAACTATTTAAATGGATATGCGATCCCACATTGGCGTTTCAAGAAATAATGTAGTCCGTGCAATGGGAGCTTCGGCGCACAATTGGCACATTATACCGCGCGCTTATTTAATGACGCTCAACTACGCAACCTACGAAGTTGCTCCAAGGTGTGCTCGTGAGCCCACTGTACTATAGTTATCCATCTCGCGCGTTGTGAATGGGGTATTCTAACGCTCACGACATTGCCTTCACCGGCAAGGACGTGCGCCGAGAGCTTCGTGTCTAGACTGCGGGAGCTTCTACATCAGCGTGCTTCTGAACTTGCACGAAGAATGTTCGACATTTACCTTAGCTGTGTTTTGGAATGATTCAACTTAAAGAAAAAGGTTATTTTTTAATTCCTTACATTCCAGTGCGAATCCACTTTCTTCTCAGTTTAAGTGAGTAGTGTGGCAAGAGTGAAATGGCGTGTTGAGGCTTGCGAACGCTTTTCGTAACGGGCGTGCACCACCAAGGTGGTCTAGTGGCTATGTTACTCGTCTGCTGATCTGAAGGTCACGAGATCGAATCCCGGCCGTGGCGGCTGCGTTTCGGTGGAGGCGAAATGTTGAGGCCCGTGTGCTGTGCGATGTCAGTGTACGTTAAGGAACCCAAGGTGGTGGAAATTTCCGTAGCTGTGCATCTGCCCAGAGCTAAATTGAAGCCGTCTTCTCCACCTCCGTGCAACAGGCCTCAGGCCTGATTGACCGACCACCCTAGATCGCTGGATGCACGGACCGCATCACCGTTCGATTCTAGATTTCATCCACAAATCTAACTTATTTGTTTATTTTTGATGTCACTGCGTTATGCCTAAGGGCAAGCTTTCGAAATAATAAAAAAAATTCCGGAGCCATCCACTACGGCGTCTCTCATAATCATAGCGGGATTGTGGGACGTAAAACCTCGGAAATCAGTCATATTCGGCGTGCGAGGAAAAGGAGGAGGTTGTGAGCAGTGGCGGAGTGGAAGTGGCGGTTTGGGCACCCCATCCCTCCTCCTTCCGTCTGCCGTCGCAACGACAATTTGTGAAGTGCACCAGAAACTGTTTGAAGTTCGGGGTGGATTTAAGGAAAATATTAATGTTGTACAGGTTGCCGGTCAGTGCCAGCCTCAAGGAGGTTTAGTGTATGGGAGACGAGAGCGGGACGGGGATTCCTACGAATTGTGACCCCCCCCCCCCCCTTCTCAAACCGAAACAAAATGTTTCAGGAGGCGGGCCGTGACGCATAACAAAAAGCGGAGAATTAATATTGAATTATTTTGAAGTGGACAGAGTTTGTGGAGAGAGGATCACTTTCAGAAGCGCTAAGAGTCGGTGCATATGGATTCAATAACTGGTGAGCTGGCGAAGTGAACAAGCGACGCTTAGAGTGTAGATTAATGAAATCAGTTCTGTAGTTGTGAAGTATGGAGATATGATAATTTCATGGGTATCACGTGCCGAACCCACGGTATGATTATGAGAGACTGCAGAATTTCGGCCACCCGGGGTTTTTCAACTTGCACTGACATCGCACAATACGTGGGCCTCAGCATTTCGCCTCCATCGAAATGCAGCCGCCACTAGGCATGGAGATATAGCGTTTAGGGCAGGAGGGAAGGAACAAAGAATGATAGACATAATCACCCGTCTTAAGTGTAGAGTGGCAAGCTCATGTAAGGCCACTTTCGGGAAAGTTGAGACTTATCACTGTAATATATGTGTGAAGCAGCACGGAGGACAAACAGAGAAAACGCGTGTAAATCCAAATGTCCTGTCTGCTTGTGCTCTCTCAGATTTTGCCTGTTCCATACGCTGCTGCACATGCTATGGCAGTAGTAAATTTTGGAACCAGAAGGTAGAAGACGATCTGATGGAGATGTGATGAACTTGTGCTCAGTTCCCACCTTCTCCTTCCTTCCACTTCACTTCCTCGTGGAGCCGAGCTCCCCCAGCTGGCGTTGCCGCTGCTGTGAAGATGGATGGGTGGAAGTCTTCCCCTACTGCCTGTCCGAAGTTGCGTTGTGTTCTCTCAACTTGAAGGATGGAGACCAGCCCTTTTCTCACACACACATAACTCGACTTTATATACACAAGACGGTACATACACATTGACAGACATTGGTAGGACCTAGGTGGAGCCATCGGTTGATAGGGCTTCGGTGGGACCGTCGCTCCAATTCGGCAGAGCCGACCAGTGCATAGCACCTCTCCTGCGACCTCAACCACCGCCCGGACTCGTACTAGAGGTCTTCTCTTGTACTATCCGCGCCCTAGCCCCGGTTGGGAGGACCTTGGTGGAACGATCGCTTCCATTCGGCAGAGCCGACCCCAGTGCATAGCACTGCTCCTGCGGCCGTAGCCACCACCCCTACTCGTGCTAGATGTCCTCTCTAGCACTATCCACTCCATCCTCGCCAACCTTCGGGCTACCTTCCAACCTTCTGCTCACCTTCAGCCTTCCAACCTCCGCTTCCAACCACCCTGCCAGGGGAGAGAGGCCACCTTATATACACCGGTTGCTCCGCCCCTGAATCCCTCACAGCCAATCACCATCTTTCACACAAACCGAACACCGCATGTCTAAGGTGGTGGAAAACCCCTGGCAACAGAACACCGCATAGCAACCAGCACACTGAAAGGAACATGGAAACACACCAGGCACAACCATCCACACTGACAACAAAAGACAACCCGTGAACAATAAACTTGGCCTCTACTCCTTGCTCACTTGTGCTTTTAACAAAGACGCTCCATGGGGTGCGGGGGCGCCAAACCCCAGCCTAACCAGCTGGCGACTACAGACATTCCTGGACATGCTGCCTGAACTCGTTCCCCTGGGATCGCTAAACACCCGTCAAACCGGTTTCCAGTTACCAGCTAGCCTGTTCCCAGCTGTACTACGAATTACAACAATGGTCGCCTCCTGCCCCGCATGTACACCACGTGGCTGTGCGTCTTCTCCGGCGCATACTCGACCATCTCGGAATACCGTAATTTCCGTCTTATTCCGACGACCTTTACAGCAGTGTAGCAAACCAGGTACAACTCGAGCAGCTTACTTGAATTTCCTTTGCCTTTTTCTACCTATGATTACATATCTCACTGGGCAGGTGACCATTAGTTATCGCATGTTTGAAATAGGGAGTCATTAAAATTTGTCGCAGTGTTTGGCACTAAAACATACTCTTCCCCCCTCACCTTCCGCCCCCTTGCATTATGCACAGCATGTCGTTGATCGCGTGAAAATCGAGCATATGGGTGACCGGTGCATGACTATACGAGCGCCCATGTCAGATCGCTTATGATTGTGAAAAAAAAATCCTGCAGGTCCCAAGCATTGTGGGAATCAGTGTCATCATCAACGAGAATATTGCCTATATGACAAATTATTTGGCATTCACCCAAGTGTTACGAGCCGGAACAAGGTCTTGTACAAAGCGCAGAAGTACCCACTCATGTTTCTAACCAGGAACCTCGCCAGCACGATGGCACTCACGTTAGTCCAAAGCATAGGCGTCTGTTTTGTCGAATAAAAATACTATGCGATGCGTTGATGCACCATCATTAGCGTCGTTCATTGAAGTATTCCTAGCGGATCTAGCGAAGTTGAATAAAAGCACAGCAAATGGTATTAGAGCATATGTGTTGCTATGATAGTGCTCAGCAGACTTTAGAATATATATATATATATATTGTTACGGGGAAGAAAGACTCTGGTTAATATATTCACACGCTTTGTACAATGGACAGAACGCAGGCATACAAGATGGAGCCCCGTCCGCGCGAACATCAGCGAACGTCGTCTTCCTCGGTGCTGTCTCCATTGTCTTCTATCGCAGCGCTTCGTCGCATGACCCCCGGCAGCGAAGACGCCGTCTCGGTGCCTGGCAGGTTCGGGTGAAAGGGCTTCAGGCGCACGACATGTAAGATATCAGAAGTAGGTCGCGCTGAGATGTCGTCAAGAGGTTGGATCTCGTAGGTCACATCGGTCACTTTTCTCAAGACACGGTAGGGGCCTGAATATGGCGACATCAACTCCTCACAAAGGCCAACTCGTCGTGTTGGTTTCCAAAGTAGGACCATGTCACCAGGGCTGCAGTGGGTATCGCGGTGGCGAGCGTCGTATGCACGTCGTTGCTTTTCCTGCGAAGTCTCAAGACGACGACGAGCAATCTCACGTGCCTCTGCAGCTCTAGATATGGCATCACGGGCGTATTCTGACGTCGCGTCGGGAACGGTTGGGAAGAGCGTGTGAAAAGGGAGGATGGGGTCTCGGCCGTACAAAAGAAAAAATGCAGAGAAATCAGCAGAATCATGGCGGGACGTATTGTAGGCGAATGTGACGAATGGTAGAGCGGCATCCCAGTCACGGTGGTCCGTAGAAACATATACATGGCGAGCATTTCTGTTATAGTTCTATTGAGCCGCTCTGTGAGTCCATTTGTCTGAGGATGATACGCCGTTGTGAACTTGTGTTTTGTAGCGCAGGAGTGCAATATGCCTTGCACAACCTGTGAGAGAAAGGAGCGGCCGCGGTCTGTAAGCAGTTGTCGAGGTGCGCCTTGCTGAAGTATCACATCTTCAAGGAGGAATTTTGCGACGTCAGTTGCGCAACTGGTAGGGAGAGTTCGTGTGATTGCGTACCGGGTGGTATAATCCGTAGCAACCGCTATCCATTTGTTGCCACTGAGCGATAAAGGGAACGGGACAAAGAGATCAAGTCCAACCCTGAAGAATGGTTGCGATGGTATGTCAATGAGCTGAAGGCGGCCAGCTGGAAGGGCGGTTGGTTTTTTGCGGAGCTGACAAGATCTACACGAGGCGACGTAACAGCAAACGGAACGGTAAATACCGGGCCAGAATAAACGACGACGAACACGGTCATAAGTCCGCGCAACGCCGAGATGACCCGCGGTAGGAACATCGTGCATCTGAGCGAGGACAGCCTGACGCATTTGTCTAGGAATGACCAGTAGCAGTTCAGGGCCGTCAGGGTGCATGTTATAGCGGTATAAGATGCCATCTTGTAGTGCAAACATACGCAAAGGTGTTGGAGTGGTCGGGCCTGTGAGTTTGGCAATGACATTCTTGAGGTAAGGGTCACGGCGTTGCTCATCGGCGATGTTGCTAAACGTGGTAAGAGCTAGCACACAAGTTGACTCGCCGGTCTCAGGGATGTCGGGGGAGGGGTGGGGGGGTCTACCGGATGGCGTGACAAGCAATCGGCATCTCCATGAAGTCGACCCGTCTTATACACCACTGTGTACGTGTATTCCTGCAGCTGTAGAGCCCACCGACCGAGCCGCCCAGCTGGATCTTTTAAGGAAGAAAGCCAGCATAAGGCGTGATGATCGGTGATTACCATGAAAGGCCGTCCATAAAGGTAAGGGCGAAATTTACTCACTGCCCAAACGAGGGCGAGGCATTCGCGTTCTGTGATGGAATAACTGCGTTCAGCCGGTGACAGAAGGCGGCTAGCGTACGCAATGACACGGTCGCATCCATGTTGCCGTTGCGCCAAAACTGCACCGATGCCGTGGCCGCTTGCGTCGGCGCGTACCTCTGTTGGAGCCGGCATGTCAAAGTGCCCGAGAACTGGTGGCGAAGTGAGACACATCGTCAGCTCAGCGAATGCACTAGATTGTTCAGGACCCCAGACAAAGGTGACGTCTTTCTTCAGAAGTTCCGTGAGAGGGCGCGCTATGTGAGCGAAATTGCGCACGAATCTGCGGAAGTAAGAGCAGAGGCCCACGAAGCTTCGAACATCATTTGCGCAGGTGGGCACAGGGAAGTCCTTGACTGCGCGAACTTTTTCCGGATCGGGACGAACACCCGACGAATCGACAAGGTGTCCGAGCACAGTAAGCTGGCGGCGGCCGAAGTGACATTTCTTGGAATTGCGCTGAAGCCCTGCCTTCCGGAATACTGAAAGAACTGTTGAGAGACGCTCGAGGTGTGTGGCAAAAGTCGGTGAAAAGACGATCACGTCATCGAGGTAGCATAAGCAGATTGACCATTTTAAGCCGTGAAGAAGCGCGTCCATCATTCGTTCGAATATAGCGGGAGCATTGCATAGTCCGAATGGCATGACTTTAAACTGGTAGAGTCCATCAGGCGTGATGAACGCAGTCTTTTCCGCTTCTGGCATATTGTCGTCGACTTTGCGACAGAGTGCGAGCACATCTTGAATGTACGTCACATAGGACTCTGTGCAAGATTGAGCTCGGCATGCAAGTTCTTTCCGGGCAGCACGACGGCGTCCGATGGGCTTGCCGAATAGGTCAATGAGCTTCTGTTTGCATACGTCCCAGCTGGTAATTTCCTGCTTGTGGTTCAAAAACCATACTTGGGCCGTTCCAGTTAGGTAAAATATGATGTTCGCCAGCATTAGGGTCGGGTCCCAATAGATGCTTGAGCTCACCTGTTCGTAGAGTTAATTGAAGCCAATCTTCAACGTCTTTGCCGTCTGAGCCTGAAAATGTACCAGGGTCACGCGGCTGTGTGACGACGACGGGGCGATTGAGGACGGCTGGTCGAGGCATGGTTGGTGATCTGCCCGGAGCATCTTCGTCCTCGCCTGCGGTTGGCATTGCAGGTGAAGCCAGTGAACGTCCGATGCGTAAATCCGTCTTGAATCTGGGAGAACCCGCACCTTCCACCAAAATGTTACGGGGAAGAAAGACACTGGTTAATATATATTCACACGCTTTGTACAATGGACAGAACGCTAGCATACAAGATGGAGCCCCGTCCGCGCGAACATCAGCGAACGTCGTCTTCCTCGGTGCTGTCTCCATTGTCTTCTATCGCAGCGCTTCGTCGCAATATATATATATATATATATATATATATATATATATATATATATATATATATATATATATATATATATATATATATAGGGTTGAAAAATATATATGTCACCGGACCCATCGAACTTCAATCTGAAAATACTATATATATATATATATATATATATATATATAAACGTTTGCTCTCACCGTGATGCGCTGAGAACTTAGCGCTGAAACGCGAAACTTTCTCGTAAATTCACACAAAGTTTGTCGTTTGGGCCATTTCCACGGTGCCTATTTTTGCTCATTTCCGGGGTCTGAGCGGGCCGCCTCCCCGTTCCTGGGGGTGTTGCCCCCAGCGATGAAGCAAGACCTCGGGGAGCATAACGCACGAGACTGACGTAATGGACGCGTCGCGGTAAAAGCTCATCCTCCCTGGGTGGAGGGAGCCTAATAGATTCTGCAGGCATTTTCAGAAAAGTCGTTCTCTCTCTTTTTGCTCATTGTGAAGGTGTCGGTCTATCCTTACTACTATAGTCTGGCCATCCCTTTTTTTAATTCACATTATTTTTGGTCATGACAAAACATTACAAAATGTAGCACATTTAGCAATGTTTAGTACCAAAAAAGCACCGACTATATTATGAGAAATATAATGACAGTTCCGATTTTATTGCATCCTATATATGAGAGATAAAAATACTGTGGGGCCTTGTAAAGCAGTAATCTTGTGGCTAGATGGCGACGAAGCTGGCAAAAATAGCATTTTGACCCATACTGAGCTTTCATTCTAACAATGTAGCGGCCCAAATAAAAATATGACGCATAACAAGTTTTGTAGTACTTTATTTAGGTAGTTCACACTAAACAGTTTTAAAATAATAATTTTAGTTTAGGGAGAAAAGAAAAAGAAGTTTGAACTTAAGAACCACATGGCAGCACAAAGCCACAACAACAACAACAACAACAACAACAACAACAACAACAACAACAACAACAACAACAACAACAACAACAACAACAACAACAACAACAACAACAACAACAACAAAGCTTCTATTTGATTCGTCGTCACCGTACAACACGTCAGCGCCAAAGACAGCTTGCTGCGATTAATAGAGGTGATACAACTGTCCGTCACAGATTTGAGTAGCCTTGTTTCACGAACGCCAAATCAACCATTCATGTGGGCTCGACAAAATATCAAAGAACCATACAGCTGGCATCCGTTTTCTGCGAAGCGACCACCACAAAAGCCACCGGGAATTTACACAACTTCAAGCCGTTCCTACCCACTTCTATGCAACTTGGAGTTACATCACATTCAGTGACACAGGTGGCTCAACTGTCAAAGTTAGTACTTGAATTGGGCCATTCGGCCAGCCAAAATAAAGAAGCCATATGAATAAAAGTACCCGTCATCTGTTGTACGCATTGAGTACTCAGTCAAAGGAAGGAAGTGCAAAGTAAAGTTGACAGCCCGCTTTTCACTGAACGCTTTGAAGCTGCGATACTTCAGTGGTACTGCGTCTCAATATGTGTTGAATGCACCAGTGTATGGCTTGAATTTCTCAGGCGAACTGCTAGCTGAGGTTAGTTGGCAGTTTTTCTGTTTCTGTTTTGGATGGCGAAGCAGCTTATGGTCGAGCCTGTTTCGTCCCTGCGCCGTCACAACCCCACTGCTCATGCGCAACAGCTGGCCCAAGCTGGCAAGGAACGAGAACGTGCCCTCGCCCTCGAGAGACAACGCTGACGCAGGCAGCGTCTGCTAGCCAGTTTCCTGATTGAAAAAAAAGAAAAAAAAAAGACGACTGCTCGCGCTGCACAACTGTTCACCGGTCCCCCCGTATATATAGGCACTGGATCTTGACCTGTAATGTAGTGCCGGTGGGAGGTTTCTCTTGTGCGTAGTTGAACCATAATGATTCGCAGCGTGCCCGTTAACTAAAAGTAATCCGGAACTAGGCACGATCTACAACGTGGGAGCACAGGAGCCTCATAAAGACCAGGAGATTAATGACAACGCGTGTGCAAGTATATACACACGTTGTCACTCATTTACATGCATGAGTGGACAATGTCACAGATGATTTACGGTAACACACCGAACGATCCCCAGTGCTTTGCCTACTCGTCATGGTTCACTTTGTTGAGATACGTGATTTTTTCTGAGGTACAATGTCTGGGTGTTCGATAAGCGGTTTTTCAGGCCTGCTGTATACTTCGCCTCATCGTAAGTAGTTTCTAACAAGGTTATGAATTCGCTATTCATTGTACTCATGGTGCCTTCTCATATTAACTATGTGACGGGTGATTGGCACGATGTCACTAATACTGAAAAGCGAATGGCAGAAGTACGAAGAGGTTTTTTACAAAAAAAAGTGCTGTTGTGGGCAAGCACAATGAAGTGTCAGGGAATAATTGACTGATAGCTCTTTCACGTGATGTAGTCGATTGTTTGATTAGAAAAATAAATTTGTCTTGATTGGAAATATAAGAAACAGCTTATATCTTAATTAGAAATGTAAAAAGAAACTTGGCAGGCGTGGCCATAAGTCCATGAGTTCGGAAAAAAAAAGAGAGTGCCGATAAGGAAGTTCTCATTTTATTAACGGGTCATGGTTGCGCACAATGCGAGATCCGTATTCCTACAATAGTCCGAAGAAAAACCTCAGGCAGCTTTGGATTTATCTGAAAAGACCGCATGAATTCACTTCACTTCACTTTATTACCTTAAAGACCCCTTGGTAGGGGTATTGCATAAGGGGTGGGAATACATTAGTTCGTAATTTGCATAATAAATAACTAAACAAACAAAATAAAAAGAGAGAAGAAGGGAAAAGTGCATGAACTAAACATTATTTGCATAATGTATAACTGAACACCGCGAAAAAATACAGGGGCCGAATTCACAAAACTTCTCTTTCGTAAGTGCTTTTTGCCATTGGTCGGGAAGCGTCTCTAATGATATGTCCAGCAGCGGCATTGGCTGAAATTTTCTCTTAAGAGCTTTTTTGTCGTAAGTTGTTTTCGTGAATACGGGCCCAGAAAAGTACATGGGAGAAAGTGTTACGCACGTCAGCACAAATACATATATACCTAAATAATACAAAATGAAATTGCACTTTTATTGTGAAAAGTGCGCAGTGACACTCTCCATAAATGAACACGGGTAAGTCTTGATTCGATGGGTTAGTAATTGTTCGATAAATGGCGCAGTCGTCTGAGAACAAACGAACGTAACAAGACACGGGCAGAGGTAGGTCATTTATACACATATTGAGAAGAGGAAAGGTCCAAAGACAGATCCTTGTGGTACTCCGGAAGTCACTGGCAGGGAGTTAGATTCACGGTTGTTTACTCTAACGAATTGAGATCGGTTGGTCAGGAACGCTTCAATCCATCGCAAAATGTCGGGGTTCATAATCGTGAGAGAATGTTTCAGTAATAGGCGTTGGTGTGGCACCTTATCGAACGCTTTTGTGAAATCTTGGAATATCGCCTCTGTTTCGAGGTTACAATCTAAGTTGGTGGGAATATCATGCAGGAAAATGGCCAGTGTGTTTCGCAGGAAAAACCTTTGCGGAACCCATGCTGTAATGAATGAAAGTATTTGTTCGATTCATCTCAAGGTAACAGCGCACAAAAAACACGAAGACTGACAGAAGAAGCCACGCACACAACAAGCGCACACAACAAGCGTCGCTTCTTCTGTCAGTCTTCGTGTTTTTTGTGCGCTGTTACCTTGAGATGAACCGATACCAACTCGCCCAAGTTGCCGTCTTACTATTTGTTCGAGTCAAGAAACATCACGATTTCTTTGTATATGACGTGTTCCATGAGCTTACAGGGCACACTCGTTAATGAAATAGGACGATAGTTAAGCGGGCCATTCCTGTTACCTGCTTTGTGGATGGGAACAACCATCCCCACCTTCCAGTCATATGGCATATCACCAGTTGAGAGTGACTGTAAGTACAACAAACACAGGAAAACCGGGGCGACATGTTTAGTATTCCTTAACAGTTTCGCATTGATGTTATCCACGCCGGCTGGCGGTGTGACTTTAACATTGTCGATTAACAATGAGATACCATTTGGGAAAAATGTAATGGTTGCGTAACATTTGTTATTATGCCTTTGTAGCTTTATTTACAAAAAAGCCTACCACGCCATGAAAAAGGGGTCGTAGTAGGCTCTTTTGTAAATACAGCTACAAAGGCTGCATTAAGAAGGTTCGCGCACTCTGCATCGTCGACCGTTTCAGCTTCTTCATTGGTAAGTGTTACACTGTGCTTATCTAGAGGATTTATCACCTGCCAGAATTTCTTTGTATTATTGACTAAAAGTTTCCGAAGGTCATCGCCATAGAATTTATCTTTCGCCTTGCCAATTGCTGTTAGGTATGTGCGTTGAGCAGCGTAGTATTTCTCCCATGCACAAGTGTTATTCCTGTATTTTGCGTCGCGATACAAGCGTTTCTTTTTGTTTTCTAGACTTTTTAGCGAATTATTAAACAAGTTGCTTGCGGGTGTTTCTAGCTGCTGGGGAAAAGTCTTCACCAAAGCTGAGGTCAGTGCCCTTAAGTTTGCGCCCATTTGAGACCACCAATTGTTTTTTCTTGTAATGATTAAACTTAACAATTAATGGGCGCCGACGACTAGCGGAATAGCGACCAACACGATGCGCTCGTTCTATATCTTGAGGTTCAAATGGCACGTTCAGGTGGCCTGAGCGTAGACGTATAATTTTTTCTTCAGACACGGCCAGTGTTTCTGATGCTGATGTGTTAAGGAGGCCGTAAATTTCGCCTTGAACGATTCTCTGCTTCGTCGACTCGTGCGTTGAGAGCGTGAACAAGCCTTGCTGTTTGCTCGGTATCCGCCCGTATATTGTGTATCTGGGTTTGCAGTGGTAGTAGTTTCTTTTAATGACCTTCCAGATCCGCTAACCTCTTGCTTAAGTTGGCGAGTGCGGCACTTGTAGCCGTGCATTGGCTTCTAAGGTTCTGCATGTCGGCTATTATTGTGGTTTGGCCAGCGGACAGCTTTTTAAGTTCGGCAAGCACTGCAGTGGTAGCAGTACCAGGGTTCATTTCAATATACCTTGATTGCAACAAAATAGATCTAATCACACTAAGACACTCACGGGCAACACCAAAGTAGTACTACGGGCTCGGGAGCGGCACCAAAAAGTAATTGCTACTTCTCTTAGTATAAAGACAATCTGGTTTACAAACCTGCATGATGAGCAGAAGTCCATGGGTTACTGGTGTGGATTACTGGTGAGCCACCGAGCCCACAAGGCGCCGGCGATAGTCGAGGTTCTTTTATAGCTTGCTCTGCGATGGTTGTCGATGACAGCAGGGATCCCGGTACTTGTTCAAGCATCCAGTTTTTAGGTGGTGGTGCAGTTGGACAGGTGGAATGACTGTCGACACGTATGCGCCAACTTGTCACGTCAGTCCCGGTGCGCAGGTCTGGCGGTTCCTTCACGTCGATCGTTGATGTCACTACCGCAGGCAGTAACAGGCGTGTGACAGGAGAAAGGAAAACCTGCATGATGAGCAGAAGCGGGTTACTGGTGTGTGTTGTGGCACAGCCACCGAGCCCAAATGGCGTCTGTCCATTAATGTGGGCAGACGCCACTTGGCCTCTCTACATTCAAGTGGCGTCTGTCCATTAATGTTCGTGTGGTTTGCTAATTGCAACCTACCTAGCAGCCACGACCTCAAAAGGTGCTGCTTCCTAAATGAGCAGTTCTTTTACTAGGAATTCCCGTGCGTAAATTTTAAATTCTACCGCGAAATATATCGTGATAGAATTAACTTGGACCACGTCCTGCTGCCTTGAATACCAAAAAAGAAGCCGTCAGCGCAGATACCACTTTCCTTCTGTGCAGCCTTCAGCTTTCTCGGCCATATCGGAGCATCGTTTTAGCGCTAATGGAGTTTTAACGCGACGTTGCTTGAAGCCAGATTACTCAAATCTGTGACGAAGAGTCGTATGACTTGGAGTAACCACAGAGAGGCACTTTGGGTGACGGCGAAAAGGCGCCTACATAATCCCGCGCCGACGTGCTGTGCGCTTAAGGAGAAAAAACAAAAGCTTTGGGCAGCCAGGTGGTTCTTATAATTTAAAAATTTTCCTCCCTTAAAACGAAAATTACTCTTCGAAAACATTTTGTGAGAATTACCAACAAATCGTACTACACAACGAGTTATAGGCCAAATTTTTACTTGGCCTGCTATTGCCAAAATGATGGCTGAATGTGGGTGAAAATGCGATACTCCCCAGCTTTCTCGCCATCTAGACGCAAGGTCCCGGCTTCCTGAGGTCCCGCAGTATTTTTATCGTTTAGTATGGGATGCAGAAAAGTCGGAACTGTCATTGTGTGTTTCGTAACGGAGAAGTGTTTTTACTAAATACTGCTAAAATGTGCTGCATTTTGCAATGTAATGTAAAAAAACAAACAAAACAAAACAAAAGATGACCGGACAATAGCAGTAAATGAAATACCGATACATTTAGAATGAGCAAAAATATGCGCCGTACAAATGCCCCCCTCCCCCCTCCTCTCTCTTCTTGCTATTCTATATGTACGACGGTTGTTATGGGGACAAATAGATGTGATCTCGTTTGTTTGCGTAGAATGCGATTTAGAAATAATGTGTCTATCGTATCTTTTGCGTTTCCTTTTTTGTATCGCTTGAAGGGTATTTTTACTGGTTTGAGCGTCTATGCCCTGCGGTTTTTCTATGTCCCACCTCTGAGTATGCTCGGTTACGCTTTTTTTTGCCTCTTTTTTGTCCCCTTGTCTTTATTTCACTACGGGGGAGTACGTAATCTGACATTCCTTCATGTCGAAATCCTCCTTATCTTTCTTGCATCTAATACGATCATCTCGACACGCGAATTGAATATGCTGCCTCCATTATTTGTCAGTTTGTGCGATGTAGTGAGAGATGTTTTTATTAATCTTGAACGATGGTTTGTCTCACCTCGTGTTACTGAGTTTGAGATATTTCTTTTTTCATTTTTTTCGCTTTGACGCTACATTTGACCCGTTACTCATTAATTTTATTTGATTGATTTGTGCGGTTTAACGTCCCAAAACCAGCTCTGATTATGAGAGACACCGTAGTGGAGGTCTCCGGAAATTTCGACCACCTGGGGTTCCTCAACGTGCACTGACATCGCACAGCATACACGGGCCTCAACATTTCGCCTCCATCGAAATGCAGCCGCCGCGGCCGGGATTCGATCCCGCGACAGCCGAGTACCACAGCCACTAGACCACCGTGGCGGGGCGAAATTTTGTTTCAAGCTTTCACGAGACTTCACCTCCTTCCTATCTTCCGGAATTTTTAAATCGGCTCATTGCCGAAAGTGCTTTGGGCCGGACAGATAGATGCGGATTTTATTATTATTATTATCTTTATTTTAGCGAAGTTGTACAAACAAGATGTAACACTGCATCTCGCACGTGTTGCGGCGCCAAATACCGTTCATTTCAACGGCGCCTGTGCGAAATACAGTGAGAGAAATGGAGATTCGTCGAATCTCGTTAATACAGGAAAATCCGGTGGCACCGATGGACGTAGCGCTTCTCGGTTTACGTGCATCGTCCTATTTATGGCGCTCACGCTGCGGTCGCAGGGTGAGCGTCATAACTTCAGCACGTGTGCTGAGAGGGCCGGCGTTGAGGGTGCAGCAGTCGGAGCCGTGCCGGATCCTCCACGTGCTTGCACGGAAACGCGTGTGGTGGCTTAACGCTCGTGCACATTTCTTGACTTCTGTTTGAAACGTGCTGCGCGATGGCTGGAACTGAAAGGAACACGCGGGCGTTTATTTTACTCGAGAATGCACGGCCGAAGAGAAATAACGTTGCAGACGCAGTCGCTCGCTCTTTTCTCTTTCTTTGTTTAGTTTTTTTTTTCGTTTGCGGCGTTTGACTAAACTCGTTCTTGCCTCTGTCTTCCTGTGCAACTACTACACTTGGCAAAACCGCAGCGAAGAAATGACACCTTTATAAAAAGAAAAAAAAAACAACATGAAACGAACCTTGTCACGAACAACAAGCGAAAGTGCTCTGCTGGGAAATTGCTCGCAAAGCTCGTAAAACTGGTAAAGACGTCCTGGCACTAAAACATGTGGCAATGATACAATTAGGACAAAATGACAGCCGCTTCGGCGGGCTGATATATATTTTGCACAAAGACGAGTCGTCCGACACACACACACACAAACGAGTGCGCAACTAAGATTTTACTGCTCTCTTTATGCAGGACTATAGTGACTGCGGAGCCACCGAAGATATTTCCTGGTGTTCTTACGTAATGTTCGTCTGCTCCTTGATTCTGCAATGCCTGCATGATTGCAGCCGTTTCGAGCTAATAAAATGTGTTCTCGCAATCTACAAAGGCTTATATATGGTTTTTAAATTCCGCGCATGTCTGCTGTTGAATAGTCTTTACGAAACCATGCTTGTTCGTTAGGTTGACTGAAGTTTGAGGTGGCACAAATTGTATTGGCGAACACTTTCGTAAATGCCTTCTATACTATTGTGAGTAAGCTGATCAGCCTGTCAATTTTGAAGTCAGTCATGTTGCAATTCTTATTAATTATAATGACGGTCATATTCTCCAATATTCCGGTACATTAGAGGAGTTGAGGCATTGCGTACACAGGGTTGCAATTTTTTCTAGCACAATCTGCCCACCATCCATCAACACATCTCCTCTTATTTGATCCTTGTCAAGTGCTTTGTCGCTTTGTATTTCTTTCAAAGCCCTATTTACTTGCTGCGTCATTACTGGTGGAACGTCTACTTCCCGTGAACTGCTTCTTGTTGCATTATTGTCCCGGATGTCGCGGTTACGCTAAATATCGCTGCAGAATTCTTCAGGTACTGTAACTGTCGTATCTATGTTTGTCATGACATGCCTTGCTTGCCTCTTAGCGCGTACACCTGAGTTTCTCCCACGCCTAGATGCCACTTCACCAATTTCAGGCTACTGCCGTTCTTTATAGCATGCGCTATTCTCTCCATATCATACTTCATTACGCTTACTGGTCAACTTCGAAAGCTCCACCAGTTCTATTTTGTCTGTCGGTCGTATTAGCTACTCTCATGCTGGCTTTTTCGTCGTCATCTCTTCCGTCTACTGGAAGAGCTTATAAAATTATCGCTCATATCCTTATGAATAAGGCCGACTTCCTCCGTCAGAGCCGAATATTGGTTCTGCAGAGTGATCTTGAATTCCTCTACTTTCCTTCTTTTAGCTGCCTCGTCGATACGGTTCTTCCATACCAGCTTTTCCCGGTCACTCCTCAAGTCTAACCTAATCCGAGATCTTAACATCCTGTAGTCTCCACATCATCATCATCATCATCATCATCATACTGTTAAGTCCACTGCAGGACGAAGGCCTCTCCCAACGATTTCCAATTTGCCCTATCCTGAGCGAGTTTGTTCCACTTCATGCCCGCAAACTTACAACGCTCCATCTAACCTTTTGTCTGCCTCCGTTACGTTTTCCTTTTCTTGGCATCCACTCCGCTCTTACTGTCCATCTGTTATCTGTCTTCCGCATTATATGCCCTGCCCAGGTCCACTTCTTTCTTTTAATTGAAATAAGAATATCGGCTTCTCCTGCCTGTTCTCTGATCCACTCCGCTCGTTTTTATCTCTTAGCGTTACACCTATCATTTTTCTCTCCATTGCACGCTACGTGCTGCTTAATTTAATATCTGGATTTTGAGTTAACCTCTATGTTTCTGCACCACACGTTAGTACAGGGAGAACGCCTTGATTAAATACTTTTCGCTTTAGTGACAGCGGCAAGTTTCCAGTCATGATTTGGGAATGTCTCCCGAATGCGCTCCATCCCATTCTTATTTTACGGAGGATTGCCTTTTCGTGGTTAGGCGTCCCTGCTAACAACTGTGCCAGATATACGTATTCGTTCACACATTCTAAGAGTTCATTATTAATTTTAAATTCCTGTGCATTTCCACACACCTTTTTTGTGCATTAGGATTATATTAGCGTTTTTCCAGCTGTACACTAGACGTCTTGATACATTTCGTGAAGAGCGACGAAAGTTTTTCGAATATGATGCCTCCTTCATCTTGGATGAAGCCTCTACACAAGTCTATCATTCTCTCGAGAAACTCCATAACGTTAATTCATTTCTATGCTCCCCATTGGGGCTCTTCCACGTTGACTTGAAGTTCCCCCGTTTTCTGAAGAAGGTATTCATGATGCGCAGATTATTGCAATATGTGAATTCTACTAATAATTCCCCTCTGCTATTCCTATAATATATGCCATAGTTGCCAACTACATGGTCTCTCTAGCCTGCTTATTGCGTGCTTTAGTATTGAAGTCTCCCATCAATGCAGCTTACTGTGTCTTTACTTTAGCTATTACCGACTGCGCTTCTTCACAGAAGGGTTTAACCAACTGATCTCCTTCAACCTATAGTTCTTATCAAGTGTAATTGCGAGAGCAGCTACGCCCTTGCAATGCTCCAATATTCATCGATGTTACCAGCTAGATATACATTTTTTTTTGCCTCGAAGTACCACTTCTAGTCACGGCTTCTGTCCGCTACATCATAGTAACATATGAAGTGTCCGTTCTGCAGCACTGTGAAGTCTTCAGTTGCTGCCCTAATCTCACTAAGCCTTTTTACATCCCATTCAATGCCCGCTCACTCTTCAAACAGCACCTCCTCTAGATTTGCCTCACTAGATAAAGCTCCAGGGTTAAACGTTGCCAAAGTCAGAATCCAATGGAGGCCTGTCCGGATCCAGTGATTTTTAGCACCCTCTGCTGCGTCACAGGTACGACCGCACCGTGGTCGCAGCCTCGTGTTTCATATAAAGGAAGCTGAAATGAATATATATATATATATATATATATATATATATATATATGTGTGTGTGTGTGTGTGTGTGTGTGTGTGTGTGTGTGTGTGTGTGTGTGTGCTACGTAGCTGCATATTTATTTTATAAATGGATAAGCAAATACTGTTCTTTTTTACACAAGAGCTGTGTAAAAGAACCATTCTCCTCCATTCTCCTCATCTTCCAGCTTCTGTGTCGTAGAGAACGCAGAGCACGACTCTCGTCACTTAATTCAGCCTTGTCCATTTATCGCGATATTAGCCGGCAAGTTTGATACCAGCATGCGGGCAGCAGCGGTCTCTCTTCATCGTCAACAGCTTCCGCCCTGTTTGAGTGCTCATCACATGGCGCCGAGTCAAAACGAAGAGAGAGAGAGAAACAAGGGAAGGGAAATGCAGGGAGGTTAATCAGACGCGCGTCTAGTTTGCTACCCTACACGAGGGAAGGGGGAATAGGGACACAAAGAGGTAGAGGAGCGAGAAAGAAGAGTGCCGCCTCATCCTAGAGTGCACGTTGTCACAAGAGTCTTTGGCTGCTGTCAGCAGAATGTAGATTCTGGCCTTGAGGCATGTATCCCAGGCATGGCGTCGGGCACCAGGGGCCGAATTCACAAAACTTCTCTTTCGTAAGTTCTTTTTCCCATTGGTCGGGAAGCGTCTCTAATGATATGTCCAGCAGCAGCATTGGCTGAAATGTTCTCTTAAGAGCTTTTTTGTCGTAAGTTGTTTTCGTGAATACGGGCCCAGATGAGGAACGCATGCGAGGTTTATGAAGACGCAAGCAAACCGTATGACGGAAGCCATACGTCGAACAGTCCACCGAACGTAGTAGCAGAAAACCTTGGTGGGGATTAGTTTTTGAAGGTATTCTTATCCAATAGTTAATTTAAGTGGAAGGTCGCGATGACAGCCAAAGGGGCATGAGAACGTTCCGGTGTGCGATGGCATACAAGATATGATGGTCCCTTGTATTTATCGGGGAAACTGGCGCTTCTGTTGAAAATTACTTCAATGGGCCCACTAACGGTATCTAAACAACGGACGCATTGCGTCCAGTGTCTGCAGGGCACTTTGTGCAGACGGTGGCGCAATGTTGTTGAGAAACGTGTATAGAGCATCTATCAGAGGCCGCATAATGAGGGCGACCTCTGGGTCTGCCCTTGACGCTTTATCTGATATAGGTAATGGATTCAGTGCTGCAGCGCCTTGAGGCTCAGAAGACTGGCACAAAGAGACGCTCATTGCAGAATCTGTCGTCAACTTCTTCACAGTATTCTTATCAATGGCCACTTTAGCTTCGATATTGTGTGTTCTCGGCCTAGGCGGCATAGGAGGTGGAAAAGGAGGAGGTGGCAAGCGTGAGCCGAGCCTGTAGCAGTCTTTGACGAACGTCGTCGACGGGAGCATCACCGGCGCTGTTTCCGGATAACGATGGCAGCTTCTCGGTAAGACGAGTGGTCCCTTACCGTCTGTTAGTACTGCTTTTTCTTCTTGAATTAGGGGACACTTTTGAAGCGGCATCACGAGGATGCCCGGAGCAGTTAGCGCACTTCACAATGTTAGTATTGCAGCTGTAAGTTTAATGAGGAGCGGAGCCGTGGGAGTAAGTCCTTGCGTTTCGGCACACACTGCTCACATGACCAAGCTTCATGCATTTCCTGCACTGGAGCGGCTTTGGCACGGAGGGAGGACGAACCGCATGGCAAAACTGGCCAACCTTTACATATGGCGGAGGTGATTCGCCATTGAATGTCACCGTCACACAGGGCGACTGGCCAATGCGGGAAACGTTCGTAATAACAGCTTTTTCTGCGATCATTTTAATAAGTATTGGCAAGTTGGTGTCTGAAATGGCCACGTCTCTGTCGTATATCACACTGGTAATGACGTCCTTGCCAGGTGGAACATAGAAGCGGAGCTGGACGGCGTCTAGGTCAGTGACTTGGCGCAAAGTCGCTAACGCGGCCACATGTTCAACATCTATAGCCAGGATGTTCCTACGGGTGTTGACCCTTATGTCTTGTATTTCGTTTGGAACGAGCGCCTCTAGGTGAATGGATACTCTTTGCCTGTTCAAGTTCCTAATGGTGCTTGCGCTGAGTACCGGAACAAAAAGAATTGGGAATGGCTCAGGCGTCCTATTTGCCACTGCGTAGGTCGATACCGTGGTCGGTGGCAACGCCATCATTAAGGTATTTTGAAATTAATTTGTGCGCAAAAAATTGACGAGACTAAAGAAGACAGAACAACGGGACGAGCGCTCACTACCAACTGCTTTTAGACTGTTTTTTGGGCTTAAATTTATTTCATACTGTGAACCAACTCGCCCAGCAAAGCATCACGTTAAGGTAGCGCCTGCGAGGCTCCGAAAACACGTGCGGCCTCCATGCTGAGTAAAAACGAAAGTACCTAGCGCCGAATTCGTGGCGTACACAGCGGCGTACGTGACAATGGTCGGTGGTGACTCGATCATACGTAACATGGTCGGTGACATGACATGAAACAATCCCCTAGGAATAAATATCGTTGTAGCAGGCAAGCACAATGAAGTGTCATGGAATGATTGAGGCATAGCTTTTCACATACAAAGAATACATAAAATACAAAGAATAGAATTGCCTTAAATAGAAATATAGAAAGTTCATGTATTAAAAATATTTAAAAAGAAGCTTACAGGCGAATCGTAGAGCCCACGTGTTCAGAAAAAAAAAAGAGTTTTGATAAGGGAGCCCATGTTTTATTAAAGACTTGCGCATAATATGAGATGCGCATTCCTACAATACTCCGGGGAAAAGCCTCGCACAGCATCGGAATTTGTCCAGAAGGGCCACATGAACTCATGTGGCTCCTGTCTGCTTATTCCCGTATTATTATTTTTTTTTGTATTTAACCGTACCTAGCAGCCTTTATCTAAAACGGTGATGTTTCGCCACTGAGCAGCCTTTATCAGTATTTTATTTGGAATTCCCGTGCGCTAAATTTTCAGTTCTGTCGCGGAATATACCGTGACATAATTTACTTTTGGACCACATTCTTCTGCCTAGAATGCCAAGGAAGCAGCCTTCAACGCGGGTGCCTTTTTCCTTCTGTGTAGCTTTCAGCTTTGTCGGTCAAATCGGAGTGTTGCGTCTTTTTAGCGCTTTTGGCGTTTTAGCGCGACGCTGTATGAAACCAGATTGCTAAAATATGTGAAGAAGGGTCGTATGAAATGGAGTAACCACAACAAGGTGCTTTGGGTGGCGGCGAACGGGCGTCTACGCCGATTCCGCCGACGTGTTGTTCTGCGAAGGCGAAACAAAGAGAAGCTATGTGCACCGTCACTTTTCTTTCGCGCTTAAAACAAA
Organism: Hyalomma asiaticum; assembly: GCA_013339685.2. Taxonomy (NCBI): domain Eukaryota; kingdom Metazoa; phylum Arthropoda; class Arachnida; order Ixodida; family Ixodidae; genus Hyalomma; species Hyalomma asiaticum. Next base: position 128,572,833 of record CM023481.1, on the reverse strand, counting down.
CATTGCTCTTTTGAAACCTTTATGTAAATTACCAACAAAGAGTACTACAAAATGAGCTATAAGCCATATTTTTCTTGGGCCGCTACATTGAAAAAAATAGTGGCTGAATATTTGGTAAAATGCGATTTTTGCCAAACTTGTCGCTCTCTAGCTACAAGGTTTCGGCTTTATAAGCTCTCGCAGTATTGTTATTGCTTAGTACAGGATGCAAAAATGTCGGGCCTGCCATAATTTTTATAAGAAAGCCGATGCTTTTACTAAAAAGCGCTAAACATGCTACATTTTGGAATGTTTAGCTACGGGCCAAAATAATGCAAATCGCAAAAAAAGGTGCCGGGCTATAGTAGTAATGAAAGACCCACACGTGAAGAAAAAGAAAGTAGAATGTGCTATAGCAATGACTTAAATAAATGCTTTTACACAATTTCATTTGCGCGACAGAGATTCGCTTTCCAGCGCGAAGTTCGCCGCGCCCCAGGAAATTTTTGCACGAGAAATAATCCTAGAATAATTGCTTTCCCCAGCTGTAACAAGATTTCTTGCAGCGAGATCGGTGACGGTCGAAAAACACGCTGTTACACTTCACATGGACTGATTCATATATATATATATATATATATATATATATATATATATATATATATATATATATATATATATATATATAGTCGATGATGCTGATGATCCACTTAGGCGACGGATGCGCATTAGAGATGAAAAATCAGAAACGATCATGGCTGTTTTAGTTTCCTTACGAGCTGCCACAATTTCGCGACGTTGCGGCGCCCCCATGTAACGTATTTGTTTAGATAATTTTCGTTATGAAATTTTTTGTTGCTAAAATTCAAAATTCTGAGACTTCAGATCCTGACTTGACACCTTCACCCTCCCCCCTCCCACTGCCGTGAATATTTCCAAAACACAATATTTTCTGGGGAGAACGTTCGATATATATTGTTACGGAACGAAGAGATTGCCAGTGGGGCATGAGCCCCGGACAGAGCTAGCAGAAGAGAACGAGAACGATTAAGGCGATCATGGCGACGTGATCGGAGGGCAAACCACACGCATAAAAGTGCATTTCCCTGTTTAAGAGAGTCCCCTGGAGGACAGGCCCTTGGGCTAGTTGGTCGTTTATATTTGCTAATGAAATTAGTGCGAAAGTTAAGGCTTGGACACAAGTAAAAATAAATGTTGAAGGCTTCACCAATGATGGCTCTCAATGCAGTAATTGCAACATGCACCTTGAAATGACCAACTATCAGATTAGTTGTTCTCTTAAGTGCATTGACCTTGAGGTTTCGCATCCACGTGATTGCGCTAGTTATAGGAATACAACTAAGAAGACCGCAGTGAACTGCTTCTTACGTTACGTTTCTGTTGCTAGAGGCCAATTTACATGAGTATGCACGCCCTTACTCTGCCTCCCTAGACACACAAAATAATCATAATGAGATGCAAAATGACGTTGGTACTGCGGCTACTGTCGAGTTCTAGAGCAGGAACGTACGTAGGAATAGCATATAGCCCGTAACTCATTAGGAAGGCTCCAACGCGTCTACGTAAATAACAGCGAAACAAAGTGCGTCCCCCAATTGTGACTCTAGCGATAAAGATGAAACCTCCACACGGGAGCAAACCTGATCATCAAGCACGTCATCGTGATGACCCTGGAAAATGAAGTATGTGCCGAGTACCTAGATATTGAAAGCTTCTCTACTCACCAAAACTCGCCAGCTGAAAATGCGGGAGCAAGCTGTCGCTGACGCGCCTCAGAGAAGTGGGAGAGCACGCTCTCGCTGAAGCGCCTGCCAAACTTCTCCGAGGAAGTGGCACTGACAGGGACCTAAAAAGCTTTCTTCAGGCTGAAAAAGCGAGCCTGTGCACGATTTGGCCGTTCACATCATGTCTTTCAAGACTGTAGCAACGTCGTCATTTCGAGGACACTATTGGCTTGGCTATTTTATTACGTACGGACGTGTGATTGGTGGAGCACTGTAGCTTGACATTTACGTGTTATTTTCACCGGTGACGAGCATTCGTATATATTTTGTATGACTCCTCGTACTGCGGCCGTTTGTTTTGCGCACATTCCACTATAGAAATGGTGTCGGCGATAACTCTCTGATGACTGTCGATAATAGGTAACAATATAGTTACCTTTGCTGCAGGGCAGTTAGCGGGCGCTAGATCTCTGCTGCAGTCTCCTAGATGCTGATTAATAAAAATAAGTTGACTAAATTGCCTTTAAATATTGAGTGCATCTGATGTATAAGTACAGAATAACGCGGGCGGATTTAGAATGCCGACCAATACTTTCGCCGTACCGCAAACTGGTTAAGGCTTATTCAACTGGCCTTTTGACCTTTTGTAGAGCGCACATCTCTCCCCTTTCTTTGTTCCTTAATTTTTTCACACTCCTCAGCCTTGTCTCCTGCTCTTCTTTTCACCTTTCCCCTAATGTAGGGTAGTAAACCGAATGTAAGGTAGTATATTTTCAGGTTAACCTCCTTGCATTTTCCTCAATTTTCTCTGTATCTCTCATTGCAGAATCAATTTTCTGCCGGCATCTAAATGACTTCTTGCAACACTATTTATCATTTTGTTCCGCAGCTCGCCGGCCAATCGTACCAGCAGAGATTAATGTTAATTAGTCCATTCTGTTGGTGACATTTTGTGCTTCCAGTGTCCACGGTCGAAGGACGGCAGTATACACATGGTGGGCTGACATTATGTAGCTTACCAACACTCTTCGGCTAGTGGTTATGAATGAAGATCCAATAGTGCGAATATGGGACACTGCCACAGAGCATCCAACATGTTTTACTCTCTTTCTACCTCCCTCTGCTAGTCTTCGACTTGACCGATAGAGAATGGAAGAACGTTTTTCGCTTGCCCGTACCGCATACTCTGGAAGAAAACTTCCGATGTGCGCGAAACGGTCACCAAAGATGCATATCTTTACCCGATGAAATTTTTTATAAACATACGCTCTAGCAAATAATCAGAATATACTTTGAAGATGTAGTTAAAGGTTCGCCGAGTTTAGCATGTACCTTACGTAATTAGCAATAGTTTACAGAGTGAGTGTTAAACATTGAAATCTCCTGTTCCTGATATTTACAGCTAGATCATGTTACATCCACGTAACTAACACAAAGGACAAACTGCTATCGTGTTTGCATCGGAGAATGCTCATACCACTTTCGATCTCATTGCAATCGTCGCCACTTCACTGCGCCGCTTCCGTTCAGTATGCGTTTACTCTCTTTGGCGCTCTCACGACTGCTGGAAAGAGCATGGCTGCGTGGCGCCACGGCCAGCGCACCCTCGGCGTCGTGGATACTTACTTTAACGTTTATATCCGTTCGCAACGGTTATGGGTACTACTGAACAAAAACAGATAGAGGAGGCATTTCCATTTTAAGTTCTTGCGTAGCCGGCGCCTGGAAAATGAAGTATTTTCCACTATACATGGACACGTGACACCTCGTAATCGAGGCTGCTTATCGACCCAATCGTTGCAAAGGTTTAATAAACTTTGCAACAATTGGTTCGATAAGTAGCCTCGATTTCGACTTTCGACTGTGTCGCGCGGCGAAATCGTTTCTCCCTTCCTTCTTTTTTTTCAGCTCGTACGTCGTACTCCCATGCACGTATGCCCCTTAGAAGCGTGTAGAATTCTAACATCCCGACAGCTGAATTCCTCCTCCCACCCGCCTTTCTCTCTCTGAGGCAATAACCTTATCTCATTACTGCTTGCATATAATACTGAAAGGCCATGGGAACTGCTGTGAAAGCGGTTATTTTGTCAAAACAAGCGGAAGGACTACGTGTAGATGTAGCTGACACGCGAATACTTAACGGCGGAGCTGAACTGAAACACTACTGGAATAATAAAGCAGATGGCGGCGCCGTGACGTGGGTTAGGTGCTATCTGGCACGTGCGGTGAATCAATAGGACGTCAATAGGCATGCGGCCAGTAAGCGACTGGCGATTAGCGAGCTGGGCAAGTACGGCATGAAGGCGAAACCCGTGTTGGGGTTGTGTACAATTTCATATACGTGGGTCTTCTCCAACTACTTTTGGCTTGCAGTACAGGAAGTGAGAAAGTAATAAAAAAGAAAGAAAGTGTGAAAAAAAAGGAACTCAAGAAGCAGTCAGAACACCGGCACTCTATCGCGTGTCAAATTTCAATAGCAAAGCCGCTATAAGTAGAGGTTTGGTCGTCTGTTATCCGTGGTAACGCAGGAGAAAAAAAGCGCAACCGCTCTTGGTCTCGACCCACTACTACATTGGGGTAGTTGCGAAAGAAAAAAAAAATTTGCGCTTAGTGAAAAAATAAAGCGGAACAGCGCTACTCCTAGACCCACTATCCACACCCTTGTCCTCAGCCCGCGGCTACATGCTACTGATAGTGAAGAAAATGAACGAGAGAAAGAAAAATTAGGGAAGCTTGCACTAGTACGCAAGGCTGGCGAAGATGATGGTCACTTGGCTGGTCTGGGTTTCTCTCGGCACACCCGCATTTCGTCGTGGTCTCAGGCTTCGGGAAACGCATCGAAAAGAGCTGCGAGGCCCAGCAAACGCTTTTCAAAGTTTCGCACCGAGATCAGCGTAAACACGTATGCGTCGAACTACAGACGGTGGCACACACGGCACGCGTGGCCACGGCGGCCACGGCTTGACGCCGTCCCACCCTTTCTTATACTTCACTATGCTCTAACGCTAATCATTGCGAGACGCTGTGCAGCAGACAATTCGACGCACTCTGTCCTGTCTTCTTTTTCTTATGCTTGAACACGTGCGCCGGCCAGTGCAGTAGTGCGCTGAGATCATGCGCCTAAGAGAAGAAAGAAGCGCGCGTGCGAACGCCGCCCGTTGGGCATTGCACAGAAGTGCACGCGCACTCTTGGGGACCAGATAGTGTGGCCAATCCCCCTCGTGGGTATGTGCAACTATAGAGGCTACAACAACAACAACTAATAATGAAGCGTGTGGTCACAAAGAACGGAGTAACCCTACTGTTCTCAGCGCCCAGCAAACTGGCAAAGCTATGCAGGAGGATCACTGGAGAGAGGAAACTTCCAAGCAGCGACTGTGGTAAAAATCACACGAAACGATGCACGTTTGCCAACTGTGCATCGTGTGTGATTTATCAGATTCCTTTTTCGTGCGGTGGCTCCTATGTGGGCCAGACTGGGCGGTGCATTAATGGACGCATGAGTGAGCATCGCAATCTGCTCCCAACAGGTACAGGGGGGAATTTACCTTTGCATTGCAAAAGGTGCGGGTGTGAAGCAGATTTTCAGGGTGTATCGATAGTGGGGAGAGAGCGCGGCAAAATATCAGGAAGTTGGGTGCTGATTTATGTGTCAGTGAACCTTCGGTACATCTCACTGATAAAGAGTGAAATTTCTGACAAACCACTAAGAATGCTACGCAGAGCACGTGTCAAAATCATTTGAATCTAGGCAGTGACACGTTGTTCTCCATGTGTTTTGTATCACTTTTTGTGTTTTGTATGGTGTGTTATCGGTTGTCTTACATCATCTGGTGCTTGCGCATGCGCGGTGGAGTTTCACTAGAACAAAATTTTCCAATAAACTTCAGTTGTAAGTCCAACCTCTGTCGTGTGCGTTCCTTCTTCTTTGTGCTTGCGTCGTTTTCAGCTGGAATTTTTTAGGCCATGAGCCAACACGCCCACCAAGCTACCCTACTCTAATGATGATAGTTTTGTGACCCCCAAACACTTTAGGGCAAGCAAGAAGTGCTTCGCATTTAAAAAATCTCTGGCCTGGAGACAACTACCGGCGCACACGTACCCAAACCCGGTGATCCCTCGCCTCTGCTACCCAGACATTTGTTCATCTGACAGATGTACATGTGTGCTTTGGCTCCGCTCACTGCAGTGTGCGCAGCCAGAGCGACGCTGCCGCACATACTGCGGGCATGCTCAGGTAGCGTACAGGAGGAGTTTCCCATGAATGGGACAGGCGTGGAAGTCTATAACCTTGGGACGCGAAGGGAGGCGGCCCTACTCAGTCACACGCTGAGGAAGCCGCCCGTGTCCAAGGACTCAAGGCCGTCACCTTGGCTGGGGTGCTTTGTGGCCCTACCCCGACCAAATAACTAGATATCTTTAATTAACCCCCCCCTTCTCTCTCTCTCTCTCTTGAACGATTTCTGAAGTTTTATGTTCGAAAGCGATGATATGATTATGAGAGACGCCGTAGTGGATGGATGGGGAAATTTAGACCACATGAGGTTCTTTAACATGCATTGACATCGTGTAGTACATGAGCCTCAATATTTCGCCGCCATCGAAATGCAGCCGCCGCGGCCGGGATTCGATCCCGCGACGTTCGGATCCGCAGCCAAGTGCCAGAACCACTAGAATACTGTGGCAGGGCCTCTCTCTCACTTGTGCAGAAGAGAAGAGCTGACCTGCACTTTCCTTCGACCCACAACCCACCCTCTTGCCCTCAGCCAGCTTCACTGTTCCAACGGTTTTCAGAGCGTGGAAATTGCTTGATTGCTTTTTTTTTTTTGCTTCAAGTTTGAACTTTCCAAACAACTCTTCACGCGACAAGTGCACAAATGCGGACATTCTCGAGAGGCGTGCGTTTTTTGTTTTTGTTTTGTTTTGGTTCCATCTTACCCCAGACACCAGGACGAAGCTTTTGCAGGACTGCGGTGGTAGTGCCCAGAAACGGAATATGAGTAGTGTAAACAAGCGGTACTTGGTGTATACTGGTGAAATTGTAGAAAGTAGATCGAGAGAGGGGGGAGGAGATTAAAGCCAGATAATGTGACGTGCCGTAGTGGCCGTCGGATTTCTATGGGTTCCGAGGCGGCGTAAGAAAGACGTCCGAGCACATTCGAGACCAGGAAGGGACTGCCTGACCCTTTTTTTTTATTCGCCGAAGCTCCACGAGCCCGCGCGAGCTTGGCGCCGATCTTCTTCATTTTCTTCGCGCTAAGGCGCGAGACACGCACTGAGCGTCGCCTGTTATCGCTCGTCACAGATAGTTTAACCAGGAAGACAAATTTGGTAGGCCCTGCTACACTGGGGTACAGACCCCGGTGAAATAATGGCAGGGCCCCGACTTTGTACCGAAGCTCTTCAGATACAATACACAACACACAATGCTGAAGGTGCGCAAGACAGAAATGTGGTAGACGAAACCGTGTGAGGTATACACAAAAGACACAATAAAGAGGAGGTGGGTATAAAAGTAGGCTCATCACATAAGGTGACTCTGACATTCGGACAAGGTGTGAACTTTTAAATTAATTGTGTCACTACATACATTTCGGTGGTGTCCTTTTTTCCTGGATCCTACTACCTTTATCTCGCCTTCTCCAAAGCCGTGTTCCGAGCAGTGGGATAGCCTGCTGGCCAGTCGGCGCCGATCGGATTCTTCTGATAACCAGTGCTAGGCTGGCTGCTACAGCGCATGGCTTCCTGGACTGAGAAGGCCCCCCGCCACGGGATGACCAACTCTCGTCTGGTCATTTATTCATATAGTCATTCATTGCATATGTTACCATGTAACGTTGATCTGTGATTGATTTATGATGTTTTACTTCCCAAAACCATGATATGATTATGAGAGGTGCCGTAGTGGAGGGCTTCGGAAATTTCGACCACCTGGGGTTCTTTAACGTGCACTGACATCGTACACTACACGGGCCTCAACATTTCGCTTCCATCTAAATAGAGCCGCCGCGGCCGGGATTCGATCCTGCGACCTTCGGATAAGCAGCCGAGTGCCATACCACTAGACCGCCGTGGCTTCTTCTTTGCATATTTTATTTTTTGCTTTATTGCCGAAATCACGTGTTACAAGGCATCAAACGTGGCAGCTAGACTCTGGCTTCCGCGGGATTAAATTTTTTCATACATTCCAACACATCAAATACAAAGATCCACTCTGGCAGATCGGCTAGAGCACGATACACATCTCTCAGACGCACGACATTTTCAATGAAACGTTCGCGAGTAGGGCGGGCAATTTTAATAGTCCCAGGACCATAACTAAATTGTAGGGAATGTCCTCGGATACATCTATCGGCAGGAAACGGAAAAAAAGGTTTTAACTGATGGTTGTATAAGCATTATTCTTTTAAGCAGGTCTTCTCCTGGTCCTCCACGATGTGGGAAACGGTACATGGGCTCTGGGAGCATGTTTTCCATTAGATATTTATGAAGTTTTTTCTTCCTTAGATAAGTACTCTTGAGAAAATCGTGCTTTAGTTCCGCAACCTGTACGAGAGAACCACCTCGCACAGGTACCCGGTTACAGATCCATTCACGCTTTCACATTATGACAACATTATGAATTCCAGGAGTAGACGCCGTAGCCTCATTTGCATGACGATGCGGATGACCTGGTCATTTTGGTTCCCCAAATAAGTGGATCGTGACACGACCTGTCTAAGAAACAAGTGAACGAAACTAAGCCCTCCTTCCTTGACAGGGCGACGAATTCATTCGGCTGGTCCGCTCCCTAGCGTAAGCCCAAATAAAAAACAGCAAAAAACACGGTGAAGTTTGTGTATACTAATTTGCGATGCGCATAACACCTTCATCACGTATAAGATTTTGGAACAAAAAAGGCTGCAGACAGTGGTCCGTGAAAAAATAGACAATTGCCTGCCTGGTCAGACCAGTACGTGTCTGGATCTCGATAAGATTCAAGTGGCACGCCTAGGTATCCCGCCACCGTGGCAGGGCGGCCATGTAACTTTGATCAATACCGTGCTGAACGCGTTAAAGGGCAACTCCGGCAATTTTTCAGTGTCCACTGATCTCAACGAAAATTTCAACTTATGTTCTCTTCGGTACTGTAATAATATAAGCCAAGCCAGACAGTTGAGGACCATTTAGTTTTCCTGAAAATTATTTTTAGAAGTTCTAGCGGATTCCCACGTGGACCACCCTGTGTTATTGACGTCATTACCTTCAACGCTGCCTACCCGAAAAGGCCGGCGGTCAAAAGCAAAAGGTTGATACCTTAGCGCTCAAATGGTCGCTGTGAAGTTGGGAAGAACTGGCACAACTCAATACATCATCGGATTACATCACCACTTTCATTTTTATGTAACCAGCTCCGTATTTCCGATCGCACGGAGGCTGTGACGTCACCGCATACGCTGCGCGAAGCGTCTATAAGTTTCGGTTTTGGTTAAAACACATAATTGATTTTGTTATTTATAATTATTGGTTAGTCTGGCGCAGTCTTCGCCTGGCGCAGGACTATCAGTACCATCTGAAAGCAGCGATATCAGTATATGACGAAAAAACCGCCGTGGTTTCTCTTTAAAGCCAGTACGACATGTGTTTGCCATGGAGGAAAAAAAATCTAGGAAGCAGCGTCATGTGATTCCTCTAGCTTGGGTAAGACAACCTCCCCTGACGCCAGTGCGCGGTGTCTCTCGGGTAGGATTAGGCCTGCCATAGTTGCCGGACTGCTTGAGGTTGTTTAGAACTTTGGACTCGGTAACATTTAATGACGCTTCACCGTGCATTGTTCTAGCCCTTGCGTAGCACGTGACCAGGGCCCATTTCTCATTATTCTTTCCTTCAAATTTTTTAAGGACTTGGCTTCAAGACTTCTGTGGTAGAAGTAGATGTAAACCAAATCGAATGGAACACACCCACTCCAGGGGATTGGCGAAAAGCCAGTCAGTTCATTCAATAACGCTGAGCAAGTTAAGTTAAAACAGGTTAGAGCAATCTGAGTGCATTAAGCTGATTAAAACAAGATATAGAATAATTGGAGAAAGAACAATCTACGATTTTAGGAGCCACACGCGTACTTCCTCTTCAGAAGAGCGGCAAGTGTGCATATTGTCAGGGGCTCGTGTCGCCTTCAGGCCAGGAGTCCCTCAGGGCAGGAGGGAAGAGTACGTGGCGTTCTGGGAGTGAAAACGTTTACGACGTTTATTTACAACATGATAGGAGCCTATGCTAAATGTCGGGCGTTCTCCAGGTGGTTAAATAGCCCAATGTCGAAAATCCTCACTGGGCGAGAACGTGGTGCAAAGTATATATTTATGACGTCTTCTAAACGGATATTGGATGCGTTAACGACGTCTCAGAAACGGAACGCGTAAGAAACGTTAGTGTAGCATGCGTCGTATATCTCGTCTAATGTCCGGCTTGTTGCACATAAAAGAGTCGTTTCTCATCTTCGAAACGTCATCAAAAAGCTGGTCTTTTAGACGGCTTAGGGGAGAGTCCAATAATCCCATTTTGCGGGATTTCTGAATCCGTTTAAAGACTCAACAAAGACGTCATCAAAAAGCTGTTCCTGAAACGTAAGCCGTAATCTGAAAAAGAAGCAGGAATCGTGCTCGGGAACCGGGCGCGCCCACCAAAGTTTTGATCTGGTTGCCACCCTCAGAATATATAAACGAAAATCTGACCTTATATAGAGCTAACGCCTCAAGGGTACAAATCACCCTAAGGCATTTTTTGCACACCTAAGGCATTAACTCAGTGGTTCTGAGGGTGTCAACGGGATTATAATTTTGGGGGGCACCCCCATCCGAGGACGCCGTCCCTGCCTTTGGGGTAGTAGCTGCGACCTGCTATGTTACCAGCTGCACCATAAGCTTTTCGGTGCTGCAGAGTGGGGGGTAGTGCCAGCTGAATACTTTCGTAGTTACGTCCTAGGAAGAAGTCCTGGCGTTGCACTTGCCTGGAACTCTTTTTTTATGGTGGTTAAAGGCATCAGCACTGAGTGCAACAGAGCAAAAATAGTGCAGTAATTTAGGCACACAGTTCTCTACAAAGGCTTCATCAGTCTTAGCATTTAAGTCATAATTGGTTGTCATGAATACAAAAATCAATCTAGCATGTAATTTGTAGAGTATGAAGCAAATCTACCAAAAATAGTAATGCCATATCTTTCTACAGTGAAGGATAGAAAGTTTCTTGGCAAGCGGCCTAACAAGGAGGCCTCTGTGCCAATGATCACGATGTCAAAGCGCTGCTAGATTAACATTTTATTGAGAAACTAGCTTGTGCAAGTTTTTTAAAAAAAGAAAATGATGAATGCGAGAGAAACAAAACTGCAAATATTCAAGAGCAACTGCATAAGAGATAATTTAAATATATTTGGAACTTATTAACGACTAGACGCTTACAGAAAGAGCACTAGTAGTCACACAGTAATCAACAGCCAAACGACTATGCGCTTTTCACCATGAGAGCCGCATCTCCTTTTATATGAGCACAGACAGAACAATAGATGACTGTGTGGTACTCGCTTTCAATAATGTTATACAGTATCTCCACCATATAAAATCAATGTTAATATAACCAAAAGAACTCAAATATTACTCAGGTATGAAAGTGAAAATTTGCCTAGGACATCAGCTGATGTAACGAGGCAAGTTTTAAAAGGCAGCCAAAATCATCAATCAAGTGACAGTGAATATTGACCAAAGTGACCTTCAAAGAAGTTAGCGCGTGAAATATTAAGGAAATCGGTAGAATGAGCAACAATACAATGCAGTTACAGCGGGCAACGTTGCATCGAAGCAACCTCAGTTTCATAATGAAGCCACATATGTAATTGAAGTCGAATACACTGGAGACAGTGTTGGGGCGACCAAAAAAGAATATTCTCACTTACATATACAAAATACAAATATGGCTTTCTATGTAGCGCTGTATTATGCACATCTATGCAAATGTGACGTGAACGGGATTCAGCCCGGCTAGCATCATTTGGACCCCCCCCCCCCCCAAAAAAAAAAAAAAAATAAGGATTTTGACACAGCGCATGAAGCTAGTCCTAAAAAGGACTTCAAATAACCATCAGGTCTACATGTGCAGGATCAAGCTGAGAGTCTCCGAATTTTACCCTCTTTCACATTAATAAACTGTTACCTTATACCTAGTCATTAAACAAAACACTTCGAATGGCCAACTCCTTTGAGCATGCAACCTCTACCAAACGCGCAACTAGTTCACGTTGACAGTCATCAAAAACTAGTTGTAGTGTCCAGACTTAGTGCAGCTGGTGAATACAATCCTACTGGCATCACATGACATGCTCAAACCGCCGTCGCGGAAATGATCAATGTAGAACCGCAGTCGGGCCGTGGTAGACTGCTGTTGGCGCACTGGATCAGGTTATCTATGCAACCGAATAAACCGCATGTATTCCTGCAAAGGAAAAAAATGCGGCCATTATTGCCTATAAATGCTTGTTCTGCAAATGTGGGTTTTGAGGGACTCAATTTGAAAAATGAATCGTCATAGACATTGCGTCCTTGGCAGGAAGACGCATAATATTCTGCAACGTGCTAATAGAGAAACACGTGAAAATGAATTTTCCTCGAGGGCCTGCTTCCTCTGAACTGCCGCCTGCATCATATATAGATAATTTAAGTAGAATCACAACTATATATAGGTGTCGGGGTTACTTCTACTAATTAACTACTGCTAGCGGCATCGCCCGCCTAGCAACCCCCTGCAGTGGGGTTCGAGCACTGACCGAGCAAGAATAACTGTGGAATAAGTAGAAAGGAATTAAACTGGACGAAAAGACAAACCTGCCTTCGGTGGGAACCGAACCAACGACCTTCGGATCACGCGTCTGATGCTCTATAGTTGAGCTAAGAAGGCGGTCGTCCCCCCGTCCATTTTATTAGGTATATATGCACGCAGAATATAACTCTCCCAGGATTGTATGTACATGTATCTATGTAGTACATATATATCTATGTATGTACATAAACCAGGAGCGTTCGGAAAGTAGCGTTCGAAATGTATTGTGCCAAGCGTTAACATTGGCTAATCCTACAAGGTGACGCTGATTACTTTAAAAATTCCTGATGAGTGGGTGAAATTGGAGGTGTACGCTCGTGCAATACCAAGGAAAGACCAAGGGCTCATGCCCCGTGACTGTTTGCGAGAAGCATTTGTCGGACAGTCACGTCATCGCGGCGATGTTAAAGCGAGCTTGGTGACGGACTCTATGACAAACCGAAACGTCCTGTCTTATAACTAAACGCCATGCCGTCACTATTTCCGCGCTGTCTCAGCCAGGGGTTCATTCAACCCCCCCTCTCCCCCCAACACACTCCCCTAACACCCGTTGTAACCTCACATGCCCCTGAAAATTCTTCAGATAACCAATGACTTGGTGTCCACCCCCGAGTGGTTACGCCATGGGTAACAATAACAACCTCCCCCCCCCCTCCCGCTTCCCCAAAATTGGAATTCTGGATGGACCCCTGTCTCAGCTACCTGTTATCTGTTTGCCAAAAAAGAATTTTAAAAAAGGACACGGCCCAATGGTCTTGTCGTGAAGTGCGAAGTGCGTGCAAATACAGAGACTTGGGTTGCTAAGACACAAATATGCTCGCTGCTTGCACGATAAGGAAACTGAGATGACTCCAATGTCTTGAAAAATAAGGAAGCAAACAATGGCGTATCGTGTAGTTGAAAGAAAAGAAACGACGCTGCACCGGTAGTTCTGGAACCGACCTAACCAACCGAGCTCGCGTTTAAAAGAATGATATATTTCGCTTTCCAGAAAAGGTACTGTGCAGGTAATTGTTGTAGGTGAACACTTTCTTTTCGTTAGTCTATCAGATCAGTTGCAGCCACCGAGGACTCGCAAGAAACGCATCCATTGCGGTGGATCGGCGCCGGTTATTTGGCCTTGAAACGATTAAAGGGGTCGCGAAAAGAATATAGAGGTGCCCGGTTGTAATTTTCATTGCTTCAATATGCATTCCACAAGCTGATTCCGAAATATTTCGGCGAAATCTTCAGTGCACATTTAATAGCGCCAGTTTGAAACCCCAGCGTTCTTGCGCTCCCGAAACGACTATGCGACACTGAAGGCCGGCATGGTGCTATTCGGTGAAGTTGCAGTAAGATATTTTTAAGTTCAAAGGTATAGTGAATTCGCGTTTGCTCTAAAAGAATAGTTTCACTTAAAAGCTAGAAAAAAAGAAAAATACTTAGAAACCGTGCGGTGCCGCCAATCGGGAGCAAAGCTGCAGCACGGTTTGTTTTCCCGTGGCCTCCGAGGGCGCGACAATCTCGAGGATCTGGTGGCTACTAACATGACGTCAACTGCAGAATTGAGGGGAACGCGCGCAGTGAAACCGAAACCACGATTTTTATCGCTACAAATCAACCAACACGATGCAACGGAACAATGCATATTGTTGTTCTGGGTGTCAGGATCCCGAATACGCACTTAGTACAAAATGCACAGAAAACGTTTCACGACCCCTTTAACCGCCAAGCTTCCGCGGAGAACGCGACGCGCGCGTATTTTTTTTCTTTCCCCGCGAGCTGTCTCGCACGACAGAGGGCGCGTCGACGCCGTGCCCTACGGTGTGACTTTATCGGGCCGCTCGAGCAAGCGCTGTTTCCTCTCCTCAAGAATTCTTGTGCCGTGCTCTCGACCACCGCAAGTTGTGCTACAATCGTCGGCCCAACGTCAGCATATGATCCCATAAGTGCATGCTGTGCGAGCGTGGCTGAATGGTTTAGTGTTCCGACGCTCGCCTCCGATACTACCCAGAATCTTATCCCGCTGGGCAATAGATATATATTGCCCAGCGCTATATATATATATATATATATATATATATATATATATATATATATATATATATATATATATATATATATATATATATATTTCAAACCTGTTTTATTTATTTCTATCCCCCTCACTATTTGTCTCTCGTTATTTCTGTACCTGCACCCCTCTTCGCTTTCCGCTCACCCGCTTGGCTACTTCGCAGACTGGAGCTTCAACAAGTCCGCGGTTAATGTACGTTACACCATTGTATTTCATTTCGTTGCGACGCATTGTGGCAGTACCATGCAACTTGTGGATGCAACATGTCGTCACAAAAGAAGTAACGCTTTTCTTTCCTTTTCTTATAGCGTGAATCTCTCCACTTTTTACCTTGACATGTAGATCGGACCATTAAACTTATCAAATTGTCGTGTTTGCTGATCAAGCGCACACAAATACGTACGTAGCAGTTGGTGAATTTACTGTACTCATCAGAATATGTATTTACGTTGTCGAATACAGTGTAATGTGGGAGTAATATACTATATTCCTGCTTCCAACTTGTGATAAGCAAATAGATTATTGTGCGACATGCGCAGAAATAGCTCTGAAACAACGTCAAGCGGCCTCCTAATAAAGTTAAATGAAAATTTCATCATGGCTGTTACTCTAACAATAGCTAAATAGAATTTAATAATTTTTCTTCTGAAGATGGCCAAAATGAATTATATTGAAGCAAACTAATTGTTGCTGTAATTTTCAAAATAAGACCGTCGCATAGCTCAAGTCCTAAAGGCTGGTTCTTGGCGACTTTTATTGCAAGATAATTGAATTTATGTTTCTGCAACCAGGTCTCCTGTCTTTTACCCTTCAACACTCTTCCGAGTGTTTTCCTCAGTTTTTCTACCTTCCTATCACAGGCTTTAAATAAAAATATGCATTTTAAATTGCTTAGTAGGCCCCATAGTTTGGCTTTACGGAGATCATTCGTCTAGACAAAATTTGTCTCAACCGTCACCCGTCAGAACGTACTCAACGTACTTTTAAGAATGCATTGGTAATTTCGGGTAGTACTAAAGCAGGCTAAAGACATCCTTGTGTTCATAACGATCGACAGAACAAGTTTCTAAAATTATTCCTTTTTTGTTATGGATGAAAAGTGCCCCAACAAACACTTAAGGTCGATTAACATTACTGCAAGGAGCAGGCATTTTCGGAGCGGATTGCGTACCACGTAAAGTGTGTGTCATCAGAACGCGCGCCGTCCCTGCCTAATGATTGATTTCTGGGGTTTCACGTCCCAAAACCAGCTGTGATTATGAGAGACGCCGTAGTGGAGGAGTAAATTTCCCAGGCAAAGAGATTTGTAGAAGGTGACCTTGTTGTGGTGAACTTGTCCTCAGTTCCCACCTTCTTCTCCTTCCTGCTTCTCTTCTTCCTTTTGGAGCCGAGCTCCTCCAGCTAGCGTTGCTGCTGCTGCGAAGGATGGGCGGAAGCCTTCCCGCTACCTGTCCGCCGTCGCGTTGTCGACTTGAAGGATAGAGACCAGCCTTTCGCACAAACACAACGTGACTTTATATACCAGACAGACATACACTTTACAAGCAGTGCTTCCCGACCTCGGTTGGTAGGACCTAGGTGGAGCCATCGGTTGGTAGGGCTTCGCGGTGGGACCGTCGCTCCAATTCGGCAGAGCCGACCAGTGCATAACACCTCTCATGCGACCTCAACCACCGCCCGGACTCGCCCCAGAAGTCCTCTCTAGTACTATCCGCGCCCGAGCCCCGGTTGGGAGGACCTTGGTGGAACGATCGCTTCCATTCGGCAGAGCCGACCCGAGTGCATAGCACTGCTCCTGCGACCGTAACCACCACCCGGACTCGTGCTAGATGTCCTCTCTAGCACTATCCACTCCGTCCTCGCCAACCTTCGGGCTACCTTCCAACCTTCTGCTCACCTTCAGTCTTGCAACCTCCGCTTCCAACCTTGCTTCCAATCCTCCTGCCAAGGAAGAGGGGCCACCTTATATACCCTGGTTGCTCCGCCCCTGAATCCCTCACAGCCAATCACAAACGCCGAACTTCAGGCGCCTCACTAACAAAAGATAACCCGTGAACAATACAGTAGGTACGCTTGCTGCCCACCGCTCCCTGCGGGGCGGGGGGGGGGGGCGAGGGCGCCAAACCAGCTGTACAATACATCCCCACAATGGTCGCCTCCTCCCCCACATGTTCACCACGTGGCTGTGCGTCTTTTCCGGCGCCTACTTGACCACCTCGACATACCGTATTCTCCGTCTCATTCCGACGACCTTTACAGGAAGCCTCCGGAAATTTCGACCACTAGGGGTTCTTTAACATGCACTGACATTGCACAGTGCACGGGCCCCGACATTTCGCCTCCATTGAAGTACAGTAGCCGCGGCCGCGATTCGACCCGCGGCCTTCGGATCAGGAGTCGAGTGCCATAGCCACTAGACCACCGTGGCAGGGCCGCCGTCCCCAGCTAGTCCGGGCTTCTTCTCTTGCGGTTCTTCCTTTACTGGTCTTACCCTACTTAGCTTTCTTATGAGGTTAAATGCTTTTGATGCAAATAAAGTTGCTGCGGTCTTGTCTTGTTCTTTGATTCAGCTCGCGTCGTCTAGCAGCCACCTGGCATAACCTCGCTCACTTAGTATACCTTAGTTACAGCTAGTGTGATCGTGTAAGATTACGCCACAGCTAGTAATGTGATTATTAATATATGCAGAATAATACAAAATTGCTGAGTCGCTTCGTCTCTTATTCTGCTGCAGTAGAGCGAGTACGTATCTACCGCAATGACATTTCTACAGCCGAGCGTCACAAAGAGGAGAAAAAAAAAACAGAAACGCGAATCCGTGTTGACTACCGAAAAGAATTGTGGTGACTACCGTATAAACGTCCTGAGCTCTATTTTATTTCTTCCCCTATCATGGTGTTTCTGAATTTTCATTCACGTTTTGTTTTGTATTGTCGCCCCCAACTTGTTTCGTGTGCCACACGCTGAGTTTCGAGGGAATCGTGATCATCATCAAGGAAAGGATGCCTTCACGTGGCACGCTCACCCGTGCGCTCGAGACAGAAGAAGATTGGAACGTTCCCGTGGACGGCAGCCTCTCGTCGTAGCTCCGCCTCGGAAAGCTCAGCGACTGCCCTGCGACCTGGTCAAAGCGCCTGCCGCCCCCGGATTCCGCGACGCCCTCAGCATCGTACGCGCAGTCGGCCCTCCTTCAACGGCAGATCCCCGGGAAAACGAGCGACATGGCCGGTGCTGCTCCGGCGGCCGCCGGCAAGCCAGGTACGCTCCAAGTTTCGATGGCAGCTAGGGTTCTGAATGGCGTAGCTTAAATTTGTTGCCGGACTGCCGGTCGCTAAAAGCACTGTAAAGTATAGCAGACAATTTTGGCCGTTTTAGGGACCGTGAGGCAGTGGTTTGCCCGCGTCATCGAGGGGCCAGTGAACATAGGTCGCCGCCTCGGGATGCGCTCCTACGGTGCTAACACTATTTCGCTCGTGTCACTACTTCCAGAGCCAGGAGCGTTAGCGCCGGGCGCTAGCCCACCCACCGCTGGCACCAACGGGATTCTGCAGTACTTTCTTGCCGTTTTAGTGAGCACATAGTACATAATCGCGTAAAGGTCAGCGGCGGGCGACCTGCGCTGACACTCCTGGCACTGGCAGTAGTGACACGAGCAATATAGTGAGAGCGCCGAAGGCGATCCGCGAAGCGGCGACTTATATGATCCTGAAACAACCACTATTTTGATGATTCTGACGCACGTTATGCGCGAAATTCCCTATTAGCGTGGGCTTCCACTACGCGCAATCAATTAGTGCCGCTTATTGTACAACAGGGAAATATTTGCACACAGTCATTAAACACGGTTACTTCTTTGTCTTAAGAAAGTAAGGTCGGCCTGTGTCATGCTCCTCGCGTGCTGGAAAGGTACGCTTCTAGCTGGAGCTGCTTGCCGCCGGTGGCATAAAGTTCCTATGTATGGCTCCCAAAGGGAGCCAGCGTTGCGCTTTTGCTTTCCCCATGCCACTACTGGTAGGTGCCCAGCGCACTCACGAGGAACTCCATATCCTTGCGGAAAGCGCAGCGTGTCAAATGGCTCGGTTGTCGTATCCCTCGAGCCTCTATTTGTGGGATCGTCGCGCGGAAGCGTCTCATGCCAATAGCCATTGGAACACCTGGGGGCTGGTCTCTTGCTTCTGGGACGTCATGTCTCCTTCACCGCGCGCAGCTGGGGCGCACATATTCTCTCCCGCCGTGCGCTTCTCGACAAGCTCTTCCGGCCACTTTCCGGAGGCTTCTCGGTTCTTTTTGGACAAACGGAGCGCCGCGCGTGCCGCCGATTTCTTAGGACACCTCCGCGCATCTGAGCGGCGGCACCAGCTGAGTGCGACAGAAAAAAGATTGGCTGGATCTCACGCGTGGGCGGGAATAAAAACTGTCCGAAACACTCAAAAGGGGGAAGGGGAGTGAAGAAATTGGAATGGAGGCCAGCTTCTCGAGATAATTACCCACACAACCGAGCGCCAGGTCAAGGTATCTCTCTCCCAATTAAAATATCAGTGGGGGCCCAGTGCCATGGGGGAGAGAACCTAGTACCTCGTGCACCGGCGGCGGACGTTTCGTTCGTCGAAAAGGCGGCCCGTCCTCTCAAACCATTAAGTAATGATGAAGTAAACGGTTCTCGCGGATACAGTAGATTCGAATTGCGCCACGTAGGTATGCGAATGTGCCTCTGAAAACATGAAGCGTTCATGGTGGTTGTCCACGCAGCAGATGACACACACAATGCTTAATGAATACCGACCAGTTGAATTTTCTGTACTTAGTTTCCATTCTGAGAACGCCGAACGAAAACAAGGCGAGGACGCATGGCGGCCATGAAATTTGACGAGAGTTAGGAGCAGTGTACCGCAGGTCATGACGAGCATTACCAAAGAGCAGCTAAAGTAACTACGTGTAGAAGCCTTGCGTAAGGAGCGCCTGTCATGTGTCGGCGCAGACAAATGCACCGATAAGCACTTTGCGCATGCTCTTCGGAACACTGTGCCGTCGCTTCACCGAACAAAGCTGCAGCTCCCCCACTCGCTCGCGTACTCCATTCACCCTGTGCAAAAGAACGCTCTATCCTGTCCCTCTTGTTTCTTCTGCTTGTGTTGCGTCATTGCTTTTTGCACGGTATGCATCGAACAGCCCAGCAACATGTGTTACTAAGCTCCACTCACTCCCTGGGACAGGTGTGCGCAAAGCCGTAAGCACCATTGGAACTCAACCGTCAGCATGCAGAATGGAAGTCGAACGCCTTGTAGCGTGGCCTGGAGCACTTGGAATGAGGCTAGCGCCGCGTAATGGTGGGCGATGACGCAGATATAATTATTGATTATTTATATATTTATTGAATAAGTGAACAATTATTTCAGCAGCACCGCACCATAACGTGGCGCTGGCCTCAGTCCAAGTGGTCCAGGCCACGTACGCTACAGATGGTCTATAGTTAACCGCACTGACAAATGCACTTTGATCCAGTCTTGCTATAACGCCTGGGAGGCATCCTCGTTACATGGCACGGCGTTTGTCGAAGTGTCTTGGAACTAGAGCGGCGATATCCGATGTAGGAGAGGAAACAGAGCTGCTTAGAATTGGGCACTAAAGGAAAAAAAAAAAAACCTCCGATAATTTATAATATTCTCAATTCGCAAGAGGCCTCCGGCAAAAATTCAAGTACTATCTACATCGATGAAAGGGAAAATTGGCATCCACCCGTTTGTATTTCCTTGTAGCCTTGGGCTACAACGGGTGGATGTTAATTTTCTCTTTCATAAACGTTACTCCACCTTGCGTGCTTCCGCAGAACTCATTTGCCTATCTACATTGAGTTCTATTGTAGCGAAGCTGTAAATGGCTAATATCGAGGAGGTGGCGTGACTGCGTCGAGAATCAATTTTCCTCATGATGGCGCCATGTCTTGACGAACAGCTGCGCGCATCAAGCACGCTCGGCGCAGTTAGACCTTGCGCGGGCGCGCGTCCTTCCTTTCGAGGAAGAAGGAATAGAATGGAAGTAGCGGTGTCGCGCACAGCAGCACGAATGGGCGTGGAGAAAAGGGCGAAGCTGATGCTTCCGCCGAACGTGCTGCTGTTGCGGCCAAGACCTTAACGGTTGACTGCCTCGCGAATGAAAAGCAACAAGAGCGTATTCATCGCAAACAATGTGAATTAGTTTGAACCAAGTGAGACATTAAAATTAATCAAGGGCACATTAATGGACTACAGGTGACGTGACATTAATAAAATGTGAACTAAGCGAATGAAATATCAAAGTGATTCAAAGGTGCCCTAAGTGAACCAAAAGTATGATGTACTTAATTAAGCTATGTAAGGAGGGCTACCTTCTGAGGGCGTCCGTCTATCGAGTCCCGTTGACAGAGAATTTTACAGCGGTGTGCCGATTGCACCGCCACAGCTTCGCTGGTCATCCATCTTCGCGAAGTGGAAGGAAATTGAATTACTTTGCAAATGTATTTCTTTATTCACTCGCTGGTTAAGGACAGAGGCAGTAAAACATTTTTTTGAAAACCGTAACGATTTGTTCCCTATTACAGACACGTACACAGTGCTCGTTAAAAATGTCAATTACCTCTGCAGGGTATTTTTAGATGCTCCCCTTCCTAAGGCCTCACCTTCCGGCCCGGTCCCACCTTGAAAGACAAATGAAGGGCACGGGTCGTAGATGCAGCTTTGTTATATCGCCGCCCATCATCAGAGCTAAGAGAAAGTGGTATGTCCAAGGGGTTAAAAATGTGTGCAGTGACTATTCCACGCCCGCGTGCGCGTATTCGCGCTATACTCACACATGTGCAGTGCGGAGCGAGATGAGAAATGTCCCGCGCAAGAGAAACGGAATATGCCAGTTCCAGAGTCAGTCATGTCGATGAACGGTCTGGCGAATATCTATGATGAGCACTCGGCAGAGGCAAAAGTGCTGCGGGGAAGTTACTTCTCTTGATTACACATCTTTGTACGAATGTTGCACGGCCACATTTATTCACGCTGCACACATATCTGAAGCACTTGCACGAAAATGACTTTCTATATTGTAATTTTACGCTAGAGTTACGTGTGGACATAACTTATGCCTTACGTGTATTTTCTTGATATTGCAGGCTTCGACAAGAGAAAAGCGTCGGCCAAGGTGCTCGTGTCGCTTTACCCCAGGGTAAAAAGAAACGAATTTTTACCTCGAATCTTTTTACACTGTTTTCCAGTGGGTCGCTGCGTGCCTGAGCAGAGCGCGTAGACCAAATACAGTGGGCCGATCTCGGAGCTATTGCTAAACTGTGTGAGGTTCAGAAAGCTTATTAGGCTCTGCAAGCAGAGTGTGCGTGTGTCATTCGTAAACAAAATTTTGCGCCGATCGCAGAGTCTTTGTTAAACCAGCTGTGGTGCACAAAGCTTCGAGCATTCCGCCGGGACAGCTCCGCTCGTCATCCGTCTTCCCAGAGTGGAATGGCTCTGAATTTTTTTTTCGCTGTCCTTCTTTAGCTTCACCCGCGTAACCTATGCACCTGATATCGTCATTCTGTGACAACAGCATTAGATGATGCAGAACACGCTACTGCATATTGCAGAGAAGCACAAATATTTACTTGCTCAACCGTAAAAAGACTTCGTGTTAACTAGGTCCACTTTCTAAGAAGAGCAGGTACCTGTTGAGAGCAGAGTTCAGACGTTCTATAATTTAAAACAGGTCTGGAAGCGGTCACAGAAACCATGATTTTTGCTATGTATACTCCCGCCTCAGCTGTATTTCTTGTAAAAAAATACTGAACGACTCAAACTTGCTCGTTAAATGCTTATAAGAGTGCAAATAGGTGAGCTGCATCTCGAAGCTGCAGAGTGCGTTGATGAACCTGTATGGACAGATATATAGGCTTAAACATACGTAGTAGACGGGAGAGAGGGAGACTGCCTGTTCTTTTTTTTTTTTACCAGCGGAAGCAGATAATACCGCACTTGCGACTCGAAAGGTCATTTGAGGCCACCGGTAATGGTGATGAGAGAATAGGCGCTGCAGTAAAGAAATACTTGTATAATTAGGCGCTTCGACATAAAGGAACTCCGGCGAATTTCTAGCCTTTCGGTTTATCGCTTCAGGAGGTGACATCAAGTCCTTGACGGGTTGCGAGCGCTCGGAGCTGGAGATGGAGTCATGGCGGGAAGGAGTCGCAGTCTCGTGGTTTGTGGACGAGACAGACGTAACAAGGGCGCGGTGCAAGGAAGTAACCTGAATCGAGAACAGTGGCACGTTAGACCAGAAGGAAAAACCGCTAGTGGTTGCAGCGCAAAAATAAGGGCAAAAGAAGCCGCGCTGAACCCGCATGAAAAACACAGAATAGCGGACGAATGCTGTATTTGTGCACATTTATTGACTTATGCGCAGCAAAGAGGAGTAAAAGGAAGAATGACCTCACACAAGCAGGCTGCCGGCGAAGCAACACTGGGACGCTTTCTCATGTCACATTCTCTTAGTTTCAAGTTTGTCACGTGTTAGCGTCATGCGCATGCACTCGTTTGCAGATCCCGAAGACTGCCTCGGTGCTGCTGGAGTTCTTCATCAAGCGGGAGAGCAAAGTGTCCCTGATGCGCGAGCCGCTGTCGCACTTCTGCCAGGAAGAGGTAGTCCTCCATGCTCAGGAGTGCCAGATCAAGCTCAACAAGCAGGTCATCACGTACCAGGACATACGCGACATGGTCGAGAATTTGGTCGGCCTCCACAACCTGGTAAGTATACATAGTGAAATCCCTTTGTACGATCTTCATGGGTACCGGAGAAAATCAAACGCATCGCCCGAAAAACGTACCAAAGGCGCGTGAATACATTGCGCCTATATGGGGGTGTTGGCCGAAAAGAAGACATGTTATCCCGAAAAAAAGAAGATGTATTAAGCAGCATCGTATCAAATAAGTTCTACATAATCTCTACCGCTGCTATACCGACGGGCTGATATATCAAGTAACGCATCACCACGGTGGTCTAGTGGCTATGGTACTCGGCTGCTGATCCGAGGGTCACGGGATCGAGTCCCGGCTGCGGCGGCTACATTTCGATGGAGGCGAAATGTTGAGGCCCGTGTGCTGTGCGATGTCAGTGCACGTTAAAGAACCCCAGGTGGTCGAAATTTCCGGAGTCCTCTACTACGGCGTCTCATCATAATCAGAGCTGGTTTTGGGACGTTAAACCTCACAAAAGAAAAACAAAAAAAAAACAACATATAGCAAGTAACGAGAAACCTACCCTTTTGTCAAGTGCGGGGCATGTCATGGCATACTTCAACATCTATCTATCTATCTATCTATCTATCTATCTATCTATCTATCTATCTATCTATCTATCTATCTATCTATCTATCTATCTATCTATCTATCTATCTATCTAAGTGTGCGTGTGTTAACCGTTCTTATAGCAATGTGATTAAATATACTTATGTATTGCTATCGCTCAGCAGGCTGTTGTGCAGCTTTGCTCGACCTCCCCTAGTCTCCTAGGAATACCCCAACAAAAGAGACGTCTGTTCACTAACGTGCACGTACGTCTGTTTTGTCGATGAGACCGTAGAGGGACTGCAGTGCACCGCTCTGCACTTCAGGGCTGTGGACGAGCCTTGTAAGCGCACGTTACGCACGCAACGATTAATTTGCGCACAGACCTTGATGCTGCTCGTTATGCTCGCTGAATTCCAAACAATTTGGCACAGACAATTCCCTCGCTGAGATTTTCGCATTACATCGATTCGCCTAACGCGTGGGATCTGTCAGATTTTATTGCAACGTACGCAGCGCGTGCAATTCTAACTTAAAGGTTTCTACATTGAACTCTGCAGCAGATATAGATAACTAAAATTTTGTAATCTCTCTGCAGTTCCATTAGTCATGAGAACATCAACAACGACCTTCGATTGACCATAGGGTCGTACGTGCAACTACACGTGCATATTACTTACCAGGCACATTACAAAAGGCTAAGCCATGCTTTAGCTCCGTCATCATGAGCAGCATCAACAACGCTGCCTTACACTGGTGTAATATAACCTCATTTGTCACGTCACGCGCAATGGCGGGTTGTTTTACGCTGACAAACAATACGTTGCGTCACAACTCTTCATAAATGGCCCTTTCTCTATGGCGTCGTCATTGTGCCGCCTTACGGCTACCCACTCATTACAAGATATGCCACCATGCATAATCATCATTAACTTGCCCATAGCTTTACCATCCGGCTAGCCCAGCAACTTTCATAGGCTGACAGGGGAGAAAAGACGTCCATGACCCATATTTTCCACGATCTTCGTTATGTTTGTATATGGACTTCGCGTTTATGAACAACGTGGTGTACATAGCACAAAGCTTAAAGTTCCCAAAATGATCTTGTAATCAGAATACATAACCTGAAGTACTGTTTTCTTTTTACATGTGTGCTCATTCAACCTACTTATATGCACCCAATACACTTGCAGTACACACCTTCGAATAGTGTGCGACAAGATCCCAGAAAGGCTGCACCTCAAGCTTGCGTGGTGACTGCGCGGCGTGTTCCGCGCGTGCCTGGAGTTCTTGTTTCTTACTTATAGCCGATGTGTATCGCGTGGTTAAACGTGCTTGCTGGTGGCGCATTCAAGCTAAAGACTTCAATGAAAATTCTGAAACTAATTTTTGCGTAATACGCGGGCATAAAATTTGGGTAAAAACTGCTAAGACATGAATGGCGCGGTACTTTTTTGTAAAAGGTGCTTTATTCTTCCTCCGAAAGACGAGATGCTAGTGCAAGGATGCACTCGCAGGTTGGAGGCTCTGGTATGCTTGTAGGGAGCATAATACGGTGTGGCCGCTGGAGAGTTTGTGCACGCTTCGTAAAGTACGGGCCACTCGTCTTGTGTTATTTTCTCGTCTGTCCTTTCCATGGGCTTACCAGATAATAAACATCAGGAATTTTTGGGCCGGCTTTATGAAGGCTTTATCAATAGGAACAACCAAATTATCAGGGGCAGGTCTTTGTGCTCCTATACGCTTCGTTATCCCGCACGCTTTTCGTATTCCAAGGTCACTCTTTATTCTGGCGTTGTTGTTCAACAGCATCTGTAGCGGAGTTGTGTTAGCATCTTGTGTGACACACTTCCACTGTGCCTAATGCGGCGGAAGACGTTATTGCAGCATAAGCAGAGGCGAATGGAAAACTTAGTGTGCGAAAACACCGCCATGTAAACAAAGCAGTGTCACGCTTCAAGAAAAAAAGCTGCGACACGCTTCTGACTGAGAGCGAAGAAGTCGTTGGCACTGGTTGGTGGACACATATTACTGTTTTGGCAGGTCTGGTTGGCGCGATGCTATAGAGCACGCCTAGAGATCAGCGCTTAACTCGAACCCCGAGCAGAGAAATTGTGGGTGGAATTTTCAAAGCTTTTATCCCGTAACGCGTACCTTTTCATGGCTGGCGGTTTTCTTTCTTTTTTTTTTTTTGCAAATATGTTTCGCATTGGAAATGTATGTCTCTTGTCTTCAAACTTGCAATGCATTCATGATTTGCATTAATAAAAAGTTAATGACACATATAGTTGCCAGGTGTGGATTTCGCTCGTCATTAAGGTAATACACTTCATGGATTTATTTCCCAAAGCTTAATTATTTCGATCGTGCGCATAGTGCAAGCATAACGATTCTATTGCTTGCTTTACTTATTCGACTTGCTTACTGAGCGCTACGCCAGGCGGGTGTAAGAGAACTGGTATCTGTGTCCAACATAAACCTGCGGGCAGCTGCTTTACGACGCGCTTACAATACCGGGCGCCATACTCTGTGGTGTGCTGCGTGCCACTGCTTTGAGTAAACGTGGTTGAGAAGAAAATGCTCCAAAATATTCGGCATCGTTGCTGACGCAGTGCATGAAGAAAAGTACGGAAGTTGCGAAAGAACTCGGCGTGAGCGTACGCAAGCTGACCATCATCGTGGGCGAGGTAGCGTCATCCTTGGAGAAGATCGCCGAAGTCCCCGTTTCAGACTGGATGGCCATCGGTGACGCTATTGTCTACAAGCTTGAACGGGTAATCATCCCTTGCAGATGTCCGTTATGGAAAGTATAAGGCGTGTTGTTTCTCTGAATTAAAAAAAAAACGAAAATCATGCGGCAGCGACATACCGAAAGTACTGCTTAGAAAGATCGGCTGAGAAAGGAACACAGATTAGTCCGCACACACAAATACAAATATGCAGCCATCGTTAATGTCATGCTGAGATCGTTAGTTCTCGACAGGCTATTGAATCTATGTGCGCTTAATCTGTGCATGAGAAGCAGCCCTTCAATATTTTTCGAGTCTTGATGAAGGCCCTCTTATCGTGCGGAGGTGAAGGTACTCGCTTTGGCTGAAACAGTTTTGGTTAGTCGCGGTAGGTACTACACTTCTTTCTCAGCTTTCCCATTTAGTGACCATAGTTGTTATTCTAATCAATATTTTCATATATGCAATCTGAGAACATAGCAGATGCGAGTTAGAAAGAGTCGGCAGAACGTGTTTTGGAAATGTGTGTTCAATGCAGCGCAACTCCGTTTCTTTGCTTTTGTGTTTTGTTTTCTCTTTTGCGCTGTTCTAGAAACATCATAAATCATAATTCAAATGTCACACACACACACACACACACACACACACACACACACACACACACACACACACACACACACACACACACACACACACACACACACACACACACACACACACACACACACACACACACACACACACACACACACACACACACAGAACGCCTGCGAACGGGTAATCATCCCATGTAGATGTACGTTATTGAAAGGGTAAGGCGTTTGATTTCTCGGCATCTAAAAAAAGAAGAAAATTATGCGGTAACGAAACACCGAAACACTCCTAGAGCCTGTGTTTTAAATATTATTATCGTCTTGCGATGTATTCTTGGCACAAAGCGAAAGGCTAAGCCGAGTTCGCACACACACACGAAGATGGAAAAACGTGAAAGCAGTCTGCGCTGGTTAACACTCAAGACAGATGCATTGACGTTGCTAGTTCACTGTCTACCACGCGCGTGCCATTCCAGTGAATGTTGTGGTCTGTAGATGAGCATGTCCGCCGATATTGCTAACAAAACACTCACTGACCGGCAGGGAAAACTATATAGTGCAACAAGCGGTGTCCCTGGATATTCTGCGTATGGAATCTCAGATATTTACCTTAGTGATAGGTGCGTGGTAGGCATAATCACAACGGCAACGAGCCATGCTACACAGATTATTTGCGTTACGTTTACTTTTATCACCCATTATAGGCAGCGACAGTACCGGTGACAACGAAAGCGTGGAAACAAATATTTAAGCCCATGACGATAATGGGTGGGAAGCATGGAAAACGTATAAATATTTCTTACGGTTCCTGGAGCCGTACAACTGTACAGCACTGTAACACTTTATAATACTGTTTGAAACTGCATTTTCCATACCTGTAATGCCTGTTACTAGAGCTCCATGTTACGTACGATACAAGGGCTACGTACATAAAATACACTACGTGTGCTTGAGAAATTGGAAGTACGCAGGCTAGGTGAACTTTCAGCATTTCGTGCTTGTTTTCACACTCTCTGGTTTTTACTTGTAGCATAAGGTCACAAAAAAGAAATACCATAAGACACAGACATTATATACGACACGAAGGTGTAGATGACAGAAGATCAAGTATGGTGCTGCACTTATTTCGGTTGGAGGCTTCTGATGATTACAGTCCACTAGAAACACTTACGAACGTCACAGAGCACAGAATGTCCGTCGTTCAGTGTCATCTCGTGCATTCGTAGCATATCGTGTGGTGGCTTTATACGTGCTGTTTACTTTCGCAGCTGAATCCGCCTCAACCGCTTCCATTCGCCATGTATGTTCCACGGATGCGTGACTTCAAGAACTTGAAGATGCTCGGGGCTGGAGGTTTCGGGTACGTCTGCATGAAACACAGTCGCGTTTTTCGCTTAAGACACTGTGAGAACTCGCATACGCACCTGCATAACCGCTGCTTCCATATGAGCGACAAGAGCCAGGAATGACGACGGGCTCAATGTTTTGGTTTGGAGTGGTTAATTGATTTCTCTTTGTACAGTTTGCAGGAACGGAAGCAACAGGCTACAGAGCCTGACGGAGGCTTTTGCTCCGAAAGTACAGTTTAACACATACAGCATGTGCACAATTTGTACTCATTACCCGACAACACGCTATACAAAGACACTCACGTATCACTCATTTTGAAAAGTCAATGTTATAGATACAAATATATAAAAAGAACAACACAGTACACAGCAAAGCCATAGCAGAACATCACTTTAATAGTTATTTACGATTTTCGAAGAGGTGGATTTGCATTCTTGAAAGCCAGACTGGGCCGCGCTTATAGTATTCTAATTATCAGGAAAATTTTGTAATCTAATATGAATACCGCTTTCAAAACTTTACATAAAAACGGGAGTACAGATGTTGGTGAATAATTAGCGGTTTCTTGTTTGTTACCACCTTCTGATGAAGTAATCATTCATAGCAGTTGCTACCTCACGGTACCTGAGAGCCCTATAGAGTATACCGGAATTCTAGGGATATAGTTTTGTTTTCTTCTACCAGAGAGATTTCCAACTTCCTTCCAAACTCTGTTTGGATTATTGCTGCTACTACCGAATTCCCATAATATTTAAATTTGAGCGCCTTACTTTACTTTTTAGCTGGTCTGCATACTAGTTAAACTCAATGAATATGATGTCACGAGTCTTTGTAATGACATGGCATATGCTGTTCTTTTTTTTATTTTTGAAGTGACACAGTATATAGCCATCCATGGATTTCTAATTTTTTGGCATATTGCGCTTTTTGCAGGCACCGCGAATGCTTCGTCATAGCATTTTATGAGTTTAGTAATAAACAACTTGTATGCCAACTTAGGATCTCTTGGTTCAAACACGGGATGGAAATCTGTTTCGATAACACGATGGCGGGATACGTCTAGCCTCCTAGCGTTGATATGTCACGACCGCACTTTTTCATTTGCCTTCGCGAGCATTGTTGGAAGAAGGAAGGATACAACAAATTTGAACATGATTGCTTATTTTTTCTGTCAGCAGACCGGCAACACAAAGCGGTGGGTGTACGTTAGCCAAACATATATCGAGCACTGTTGCAGTCCTTGCAGTTAGTCGGATTGCGTTAGAAAATATGTTCTTGCAGGCGAAAGAGTGTGCCACCAATGTTACAGCAACAACCACATCGAGCTCTTATATCCGCCTACGTAGAAAAATTTCCGTATTCCCGTCCCGTTGACATGTCGCCGCGCCACATGGGTGGCGGCAACATCGACACACAGAACTCTGTTTGGACAGAACTCTGTCAGGAGTATAGCACTGTCATAGCCGCTAGGCTACTGCGGTGTCATCGATTAGAATGACTTCGAGTTTCAACGGGAGCATTTTAACATGCGTCTTGAATTCAAAGGCGTGAGTTTTCTCTTGTACACTCCTGCTTTCGAAATCTCGCTCACGTTCAGTTTTTCAAATCTCACATTCGTTACATTACTTGAATTAGGTCAGTTCATGAAATGAGAAAAAAATAAGTAACTTCGACTTCGTATGCCCCGTTGGCGCTTAAGCAACGCAGCCATGGTTTGTAGAAATCATCTGGCACGGGCGAAATTGATACGATAAAAACAAGCACAAGAACGGGAGAGGGTCGTGTTCGCTTGTTTGGAACGGTAGAAGGTTACGAAGTTTGTTGTTGGCACAATTTTGAGGCGTGAAATTTAACAGGCTAACAGGTTAACTATTTCTGCAGGTTCATGTGGCATAGCTCAAACAGCCTATCGCATGCACTTTTTTATATACACTGGTACAGGCCAGAATGGGGCCCTCAATTATTGAATTTAACCCTGCGCGTTGAAAACGTAACACAATTGACCTTTGTACATTTACCGCGCAATGTCTTAAGGAGGTCCCATTGCAGTCTTTGAGATCGCGACCTCCTTCTGTGTATATTCACCACGTAATCTATGTACTAATTTACAATAAAAATTAATTCTGATTCTGATAGTAATATTAATGGCAGTATGATATTTCTCAATGGTAACACATAGATTTTGCATTTTATAAAGCAGCCTTAAGAGGATATCTGAGTGTTGGAGTTCATGAATGCTTACGAACCAAACTGGCACAATGTAGGGCCGTGTACCTGGCCAACTACCGCCCTGCCAACTTCGTGGCGACGGTGAAGCTGGTGAACATGGACCGGTTCAGCCGGCACAAGCAGGCCGCCATGGACAAGGTTGTCGCGTCAGTCATCAGGAACCCGTTCCTCGTCAAGTACTACTGCTGCTTCTGCGTCAAGGTGAAGTCAGACAGCCGCATTACTCTTCACATTAGTTGGGAAAGAATAGAAGAAATACATTCAAGAACACACTTGCGGGAGATAAGTGGTGGCAACATCAGTCCACATGTGCCAGACATAGGTCTACACATTGCTGTAACATTGCTTGTCATGTAAAATCTCTTTCTTTTAATACGTACATAAGTCCCCGAAATAGTCTGCACAGATCACTTATATGAAGCATATGCATGTATTCGAGGTAATCGGCCACTCATGTAGCCGAATCGGCCCCTGCGCCTCATCCTGTATATGCATTTAGTGGACAGGGAGGTTGGAATAAGAGGAAGACGAAGTGCGCTTGTTCTTGGAGCAGCTTGAGGTCGGCGCGGCAAACATTTTCACATGTCAGGCAGCGCAATACCGTGTCCACAAACCTTTCAATTGTCACAGGAGCGTTGCACAAACCAAACGGCATTACGATGAATTCCAACAGGCCGTATGGTGCCACAGGATACCACCCCGTAACAATACATTTGTATAATGCACTTCGGCTCCACTGCTCCCCATTCGTCCTAGCACTTTTCCCTAGACTTGTGTGATCAATTCGACCATGCGTTAGTCCGCGCTGTGTGATACAAAAAAGCAATGGGTAACCGTGTTGGCATAGATTCGTAGTTTCCCTCGGAAGCGCGCGCGCACACACACACACACACACACACACGAACGCACACACACACACACACACGCACACACACACACACACACACACACACACACACACACACACACACACACACACACACACACACACACACACACACACACACACACACACACACACACACACACACACGAGACAAAGCTGAGCGAAACACAAGCGCGTGTAAATCTACACAATAGTTCGGCAATGGCAACAGCTATTTTTACATCTGAATTATGGCGCTTTGCTACTGAAGGCACGAAAGAAATTCAGTTGTTTATTTAACGACTTGATAATATGTACCATACTTATTACACCTCGTTCAATCGTTTTCGCGCAGTCGAGTGCGAGAACATTATTGTATATTCGCGTGCATATACCATTACACTTCAGTGTAACAGTGTCATCCAGCACGATCTTTGTCTACGCCAAGATATATCGTTAATCATACTCGTGGCTTATATTTTAAATGTGTAGCATTCCTGGGCGAACTTAGCACTTTGACCGTATCTATCTATCTATCTATCTATCTATCTATCTATCTATCTATCTATCTATCTATCTATCTATCTATCTATCTATCTATCTATCTATCTATCTATCTATCTATCTATCTATCTATCTATCTATCCGCCTACGTTTCGGGGTGCTCTTCTGGTCGTCTCGCTCAGTGAGTAAAGATCTCGACAGCGCAGTATAAGACAAGGACAAAAGGCGAAAAGAAGACAACACGGCCCTGACTCTCAACTGATATTCTATTCAAGAATCGCCGACATGTATGTGGACAGCCCCCTTTTTAAGAAACTGTAATTTCATCCTTAAGCACCTGAATAAATTGACGCGAGAAATCGCTGAAGCTTAGCATATTTTGATTAGGAACGACGCTTGTATAAGCAAACCTTCACTCGTTCTTCATGACAAAGAATTTCGGTATATTAATCACTCCTCACAACGTGTCAGCGTTTTCTTAATGCTTTTTGTGTGCTCCCCGCATGTCACGGTGGGTTGAACTCTCTTCGTATATGTCGATGATTCTTCAATAAGATATGAGTTGTGAGTTAGCGCCTTGTTGTGGTTCTCCTTCGCCTTTTGCCCTTGTCTTATGTTGCGCTGTCAAGGTTTTTAAGATGAATCCAAACCACCTGGCCCAGCTTGCATTTCGCTGCAGTAATATCAAAATTGGCATGTTAGGGTGTCAATGTGTTTGGAACGTGAATATTTACATGAAGATTAACGATAATATGTGTGGCTCAAGCCCGTAATCTGGGCACAGGGTAGGCGGTTATGCGCCACAGGTGATTGAGTGTTCACATTTTAGCGCTGTTAATCCACGAAAATAGCAATTGAAAAATTTACCAGCACACATTTTGCGTTGGTTAAACAAATGAAAGATGCACTGTTTTTTCTTGCTTTCGATTGATACGCTTGCATAACAAGCATGCAGATGCATCTAAATGTGCTGTAAGAACCGAAGGCAACCTACCAGGCTTTAGAAAAGTAGGAATCGAAGCAGCGTCCCTAAGGTCATAAGAAAGCACGCTGCCACTCCCTTATGCCACGCGGTACATACCACAAAACCATTTCAAGAGCAGTTGGGGTGGCGCTGTTCTATCGCCAGTTGCGGTTCTAGTGTGTGTTAACAGCTTCTGTAGCAATGTAAGGGAAAATTCACACGTTCTATCTATCACTCATCATGCTTTTGTACAGATTTTCTCGACCTCGCAGAAACACACCAGCAAATGACGCTTATGGTGTACACATCAGCGTATTGTAGAGTGCAGTCCTAGATTGCAGATGTGTGTACGTTAATGGGAATGCCGACGTTACGTCGTACTGTGAGCTACCCCTTAGTCACCATAGTGCAGTGGACGTGCCTGGTGTACCCACGTTACGCATGCGACTGCTCACTTTGCGCAAACACGCTGATCGTGCTCGCAACTGTTGGCTGCATGGCAAACAGTTCAACGCAGACAACTTTATTGCTTGCTGCTTCGCATGACATCGATTCCCACAATGCGTGGTATCTGCCAGATATTTTTGTTTACTATATCTGGCTCGGTCAACAAATGCTATTCGTTTCTTCGCCAAATTATATTTTTTGCGTTTTACATTTGCTGAAAAGCGGAACTAGTTTGAGCCAACTAATCAAAGAGAGAGGGACCAGTCATATGTCCTCTACACGCTTTCTTCTGGCTAAAGCTCGAGTTTGCACGACAGGAGGCGTACGTGACCATCATGGAGTACATCGCTGGCCTGGACCTGATGCGCGTGGTGACCAAGGAGGAGTACTTGGAGACCGAGGCGGTGCGCATCATCATGGCGCAACTGATCCTTGCCCTCGAGCACATGCACTTGCGGGGATTCCTCCACCGGGACATCAAAGTGTCCAAGTGAGCGGCTGCTCGTTCTAGCAGGCCGACCACCAACGAATATGGCGTACCGCGTACGATGGGGCGCACTACGAGTCGGCGGGCTAAGGTCGTCTAAACCGGCTTGTAGAGGCCTATGATGTTTATATTTGTACGAATGTGTTGATATATTAGAGTGACAATTGCGTGCAAAACCCACCAATAAACGAACTTTTATGCCTTGAATCTATGTATAAGTTGTAATTTTTATTAGACACTTGGAGGTATTCCTACTGCTGGTGGCGGTGCAGCTCTCTTGTGACGCTGCCTGCATTTATTTCAACGCCGTGGGTAACAAGGCTGTCCTAGTACACTACGCATGCTGAGAGCGGTATTGTGGTGTTTTGTGTGGTATTGAATTATACATGTTCTCACTGCTGTTTTACTTTTGAACAAGTTTACTTCCTGCGATGAATATCAGAGCATGTTGAAGGCACGCATAAACTGTCTTTTCTAGTATGCTCATTTTGCCTGGCGGTCGAGTAAAAGTCATCGACTTCGACACAGCGAAGGCCTGCAGTGGGCACTGTAAGTGCTATTTTCATCTTACTCGAATTAACACTTGAAGATATGTTGGTGTGCTCGCAAGAGCGTATGTTTTTTTTTTCACAACCAGAAAAGAAAAGCGAGCATTCCGGTTACCAGATATTTACACGAATCATTTGCAGTCAGTAACGTCTATGTAACAAGTACACTCGACCGTTAGCTGTTGAATAAGCGCATAGGTCACAAGATTGCAATTCAACGAATGCAGTGTGACATCGCTGTAATCTCGTATCACTGAGGGGTTATCTGCCTGTATTGACATATACAATTGCTCTATCACGATCACCCATGTGCATTCCGCTCCCTTTGAAACAGTCAGCCACCACTGGCAGTCAAACGAGCGACCTCTGCTCACCAGTAGAATATCAGTCACTAAGCCACTGGGGCAGGCTACGAGCGTTGTGATTTTAGTGGGCCCGTTTCCCTAAAGTTGGGTATTAGAAGTTATATTTGTTTGGAGGAAGAGTGCCCATGTGCATCCATATAGAGGGGAGCAGGACATTGTGTTTGATTCTGAGTTTGTATGGCGTACGAAAAATGAAGATGAACATAGAGAGACAGGGGCGTCACAACGACGCCCTAGTCTGTTTTTCGTGACAAACGCAGGGGTTCAAGCAATTAGTCAACATCCACTCGCAGTGGACGTTATTAATGGTGGCACTACCATCAAATACATAAAAAGCTATCAGCTTCATCTTGTCCTTAAGCAGCTGTTTCTGTAAAACTAAGGGGTGTCGAGTACTCCCGCAACTGCTAAAGACGTGGAGTGTAGGTTTCGTCTGAGTAACTGGCATTGACACATTAATACGTTTATTGGGCATGTTTCTTCAATTGAGATATTTACACGCATGATCCCTTTGTATATATGACGGATTCCGATCAGTGCACGCGAAATCATGCAGTCGCCAAGCGCTTCCTCAGGGGATACTTTAGGAGAACGGCTTCCGAATTCCACGATGGCGAGTCGGCCGGCACCATACCGTACATGGCTCCGGAAATTCTCAAGAGGAGGCCGTATGGTACGTCCTTACCGTGTCGAAGTAAACACGTCACTGAGCGCCGTTTTGCTCTCTTTTCTGTCGTGAGATCAGGGCACCATGTCTAATGCAACGGGGTTTCTTGCAATGTTGCTGATGTATTATGTTGTTTATAGAGTAGTGGATACAATATATGATTCACAAATTCTGCAACCTGATTTAAATACTGCAACAGACAGATGTGGCCGTTAGGGATATGTCATTAAATTTATATCAAGCCGCTCACGCCACATTCACTACGTACTGATCATCCGTATAGGTAAAGAGTTAATGGTTTTATTCTAACCATGAGCAAGTAACCTAAGTATTTAGGGCTCTTTTTTCACTTCTGACTTGCGATGGAACGAGCATATTGACTACATTGAAAATTACGCAGCGTTAGTGGTGGAATTCCTGAGACGGAATTGCTGTCATTTACCGGGTAACTTAAAAGCTCAGCTGTATTTAAGTCATATGCGTTTGTTGGAAACCGGATATATCTGAGCTCCTAAACATATTAGAAAAATCCAGAGTAGCGCAGTCAGATTTGTTCTTGGTAACTACTGTATACAACTTAACATGACAGAAAGTAAACATAAAGTTGAATTTCAGAAGATTAGGGACCGTAGAAGTTACACCATATGAAATTTTTTTCAAGGCATCTATTATTCTAAAACATGAATAAACCGCAAACAATATTTCATGGCATCACACTATACAGAAGAGTAACTAGACCGTTGCTTAACGGTCAGAGAATTTTCTTCTGTGAATGACGTATTCCGTTATTCCTTTTTTTTTTATAGAACTTCTCGAGAGTAGAATAGTTTGTTATCGCGCACTCTACGTATCATATCAAGTGATGCTTTTTTCCATGCGCTGCCATAATTTTATCCGTTTAGCTAAGAGTGTAACCTCCCTGCTGTAATAACCCACGATGCGACGAAGGTAACCAATAAATAAATAACCCATGTGCGCTCAGTGGCCATTCATTACACACAGGCCGCGCTGCAGACTGGTGGTCAGCGGGCATCGTCATGTACAAGCTGATGACAGGCCGGGTGCCGTTCCGCGGAAAGTCCAAGCAGCTGCTTCGCGAACGCATCATCGCGTCACCACTAAAGTGGCCGCGGGCCGAAGATCATCCAAACTCGGCGACTACACCTGGCAAGGACATGACGTACCGGATGCTCAAGAAGAACCCAGTGGAACGCCTCGGCTCAGTCAACTACAGCGACTTGAAGACGCACCCGTTCTTCGACCAGTTCGACTGGCAGATTCTGCACAAGAAGACCGAGTTGTGCAACATACCAAGCATCGTCGAAATTATGAACAGCGACGCCGAGAAAGACCGGAAAACTGGGGACCCCGAGGACAAGCGCAAGCACCAGCAGATCGAGGAAATGACCGACGTCAGCGCCGAAAGCCAGAAACCATTGCTGTGCTACGCTTCTTCTAGTTTCAAGAAATTAATGCTCAAGGTATGTACGCATTCATGAGCGCTCACGAGAAGCGAGAATGAGGCAAGTTCTGTCTTTTGTATAATGTTACCGTTGCGTAATACTGAAATACGCGTGTGAAAAACGAGTAGTTGCAATGTAGTACGGAAGCGAGCGGCTCGACAAGCCATCTCTTCTCATTTTGGAAGCGGTAGCTTCGGATCAATCGAGCAAAACTTGAACAGAATTTGATTAGACGTTTTGTTAAATGACTGAGGTTGTATAAGGAAGTTGTTAACAAACCGGCATTACACCATCGGTGACGATGACGCACGTGAAAGCGCTAGAAAAATTAAATATTGAGCGGCAGACATAGCAGTGACAGTGCATTTTTTTCCCCACCCAGGTGAAGTCATCCAAGGGGGCTATCACCGTATCCGATTCGTTTATGGAAAGTAGCGCGCAGAACTCCATAGCCATCGACTATCAAGCTACTTCTCCTTTGTCCATGAGCAGGACCGCAGGTCTGAGCAGTAAGTGCCCGCATGAAGCGCCCTGCTGGGGCCGCTGTGGTATTTGCTTTTAGTTTTTCGCTCACAACACTTTTGCGAAACCCAGTGCTACAGGGTACCACTGCCCAGTGCCATGACTGATCACGAGCCTAAAATAATGCTGGAGCATTGGACTAGCGCAGTTCTGGGCGCTGGGCAACGATGCGCAAACTAGATCGAGGAATTGAAACGTGCAGTCTGCCGGCCATGTATACCTTTTTATGTGACAAAAGCGAGATAGAACATACTAGGGAAAAATGAAAAGGTAGTTTTTGTAGTAAAAGGGCCGTGCCACCACACGAGGGTTGAGTGTTCCTTTCTACAGATTACGAACCATCCACTTACCAACGAATATTATGGGGCGTACAAATGCACTACTGGACATATGCGTTTCAAACCTTGCACGTTATCAATGAGCCGTTGTACCATATTACCAGAGTGACCATTTAACGACGTTTCTTGTTCTTAACTGCGCCATTCTTTGTGTGCAAGAAGGGAAACAAGGAACCATATAGTGAACGTAGCTATAATCAAGATCCACAAAAAGCGTATTACATACTTAAACAGCTTGACTCGTGTGGAATATCAGTTGAAACGCATCCATAAAGCCTATGATATTTTTTAAATTTAATTTCTCTCTGCTGTGATACAGATAACCGGAAATGCCGAAGATCGTGGGTTAGCTCCACTACTTTGTTTAAATAAAAATAGGTTATTCCGTGAATGTCCGCCTTCACAAGAGTCACGCAATCGAAAAACAGTCACCTTGGTCTGGTGACGACGAATCTGGTAACGACAGACCTGGTGACGACCAGTTAAAAAAAAGGAAACCAAGCATTAATATTACAGAAAGAAAAGCTTTACTTTTTCTGTAATACAATTTTTTCTCTTTTTTCTGTTTACGGTTGTCACAAAAAATATTTCTGTGACAACCGTAAAATAACTTAGAAGAATGGATTACAGGCTGCGTCGTCGAGCGAGTTGGGAACTCATTTTGCCAGAAAAGCGCTAGTAACGAGGACACAGGAGGCACGAAGGCAACGATACCAGCGCTTACTGAGAACGGAAAGCTTATTGAAAAACCACAACACAATAGAAAGCTTCGGTGCTCACTTGTTTTGCAGCCAAAACTAGCCACAATGAGACGGTTACTTAAGGTCATTCTCCAGATAATAAATTTTTGCTACGTGCAACACAACCGAAGGGTGCGCGACGCACTTATCTGCCATGTATAAAGAATGCCGCCGCGATTGCGCGCGTCATCCTGTACCTAAATTTTGCCAGTGTCGCAGCACCATATAGCTAGCGAGTGAAAGTGAACGCACTGTAATGCAGTGCCAAAATGAAGGTGGCTGCTTCTTCAGCAAAGCGGTCTAGTGGTTATGGCACTCGGCTGCTGACCCGAAGGTCGCGGGATCGAATCCCGGCCGCGGCGGCTGCATTTCGATGGAGGCGAAATGTCGAGGCTCGTGTGCTGTGCAATGTCAGTGCACGTTAAAGAACCCCAGGTGGTCGAAAT
Organism: Hyalomma asiaticum; assembly: GCA_013339685.2. Classification (NCBI taxonomy): domain Eukaryota; kingdom Metazoa; phylum Arthropoda; class Arachnida; order Ixodida; family Ixodidae; genus Hyalomma; species Hyalomma asiaticum. The sequence continues at coordinate 128,533,652 of CM023481.1, read as the reverse complement.
TTCTGGAAACCTCCACTACGGCGTCTCTCATAATCAGAGCTGGTTTTGGGGTCAATCAATCAATCAACTTCCAAACAATACCGTGTAGCCACGGAAGTGATAGTGGCACAAGCGTGAGGGACATGCACAAAATATAGACATTCACTGCTGCTCCGTCGCTAAAGCTCTTTAAATAGTAAACACACACACGCTTAAGAGCACCGTTATCAGCGTGTGCCTGATTGCGTCGTATAACGTTTTCCCGCAAATTACAAAGGAAAGCGTCAGATATGGGTGACTTTCATTGTCACATACGTATCTGTGAAGTAGCAGTGCATGTCATGCACATTTATGTCATGTTGAGATATATGTTATCACATCGCAGGAACGTAACTTAATACAGGGGGCTATTATGTCTCGAAGAAATCGTTTGATAATCAAGGAGGCGAGATACTTCTGTAGCGCATAATACTGGAACTAGTGCACAACTATAGCGTAACCATCACTCGTTCGAGCACGCGTCAGTGGACACCAGGGAGGACTGCAGCATTGCCGGCCACTCGAGCGTCATAGCAGTGACAGAGTTTCCATAAAGCGCGAGCGCGCTCTTTTCGAGCATCCTTAATGGAGACCCCACAGTGATAGCCAGTGGGCACCAGTGTCCCTAGTATAATCAAATACAAAAAAAAAGATAGTAGTAGTATAAACAAAACGCACTGATTTCACGCTGACAGGATGCACCGAAAGATACTGAATTTTGCAATCTCGAGTAAGAGCGCGCCCTTGACAAAGTTCTACTATGCTCTCGAGATTAATCGCGAAATTATGACGTTCATAACTGGCAGACACCGACAGATGCCATGAAGTAATCATTGACGCGCGACGTATTCCATGGATATAGTCGGCACATATAACTGCGGAAACTACCTAAGGCGTAGCGACTTGTGTAGGTCATTTGAGCATACCTAATGATCCATTTGAACACAACTGAACATGGCGACGATCTTGAACCTGCGCTCCTTTGTTGCAGGCGTGGAAGCTAGAGAGAGCTCGCCCGCCGAGAAGGTGGACCTCATGCTTTACCGGAAGAAGAAGTTCTTTAAGTACTGGGACTTCGGTTTCTCTCTGCGGCGCGTCAAAGGAGAGGAAGCGAACTTTATCTACGTGGACGTGAGTACCAGTCTTCTCGATAGCCGGCGTTTCAACCGTTAGGCAGCTTGTACACCAGACTAGAACTCTTGCACACCCTAATGCATTTCACACCAGAAAGCATCAGCTGCGTTTATTCGTGGGTGTACTATGATCGCTCTAGCGTTCGTGTGCCTCTGTCTTCTTTTATGTCTGTGTTTCTTGCGATGCGAATCATTTCCGATATATAACCTACAGGCCAAACTCGCCTCGCTTCTGAAGCTGTTTAATGCCGTTCGAAATTATCTTACTTTTGACGTAGCACTGCACGAGGCTCGTGGGATAATATTAAACACAAGAATTCGCACTTTGGGAGATGAGCTGTGTCCGGTGAGTTAGGGTGAGTTAGGTGAGTTTGCGTCTAGCCTGCCGCCTTCCGATATCGCGCGGATGCAGTGTGGAGCACGTGGAGTGCGTCGCCCGCTGCTTGCCTCTGTCGTTTTCATTTTTTTTTTCTTTTTTTTAATGTACTTGACTGCACCGTCACACCCAGCCAGACCTTTCCACAGTGCAGGCTTGGCATAGGATCTCTCTTGATCACGGAGAAAGAAGTATTTGGGGAGAGGAAACTGCTGTGCCACGGCAGCGCGCGGCAGCAGCCCGTTAATGTAACGCGAATCACGACAGATGACGCTGCCGGCCTGTTCCCATCGCTTACATGTCATCCTATGGGCTCGACGCATAATTTTCGCGTTACCGTCTCATATATTGCAAATTTTCTCAGTTTTCACTATGTAGCGTCAATAAATAGGGGCGGCGGACATTTTAGCTGCAGTGAGCAATAAATGCTGGATTAATTACGTGCCGTACAGCGCTTGTAACGAGCTGCTTGCACTCACTCAAAGCAGACGACGCATGCCACTGGAAGTCATTCGCTAGTGTGTTGTGAGCATGCATGTGTAAAAGGCCCTAGGAAGGAAGGGCGTGAGACCTGCGTCGTATTATTTGTCATCTGCTGACTCTAGAACCCTCACGGGCTTCCGAAGCGCGACGTCGCGCCGCCGCAGCCGATCGCGGAGGCAACGGATCGACGCTCAGCGTTCCTCTTTTCTTCCGACAGAGAGCGCGTCGGCGCGGTGCCCTAAGGCGTGACCTTATCGGGTCGCCCGAACGAGCGCTGTTTCCCCTCCTCAAGAATTCTTGTTCCGTGCTCTTGACTTATGTCTGCTACCATGCCGTCACCTGCTGGCTATTGTGCGTGTGTGTGAACGCCAGCTGTTATCTTTGTTTTATCAGATAGATTATTCAGAAAGACATTAGGTGCCCCACGTGCTAGGGTAAAAAAAAGCACTATCCTATTGCTCTTGTTTTGAAATAACAAAATATCGCATTACCTCAGGTGTAGACTAGAGGTGTGGGGTTTTAAAATTAATTTATGTAATACGATCCTTGATATCTTGAAGGTCATTATAGCGTAATGTAATGAATTTGTAAGTGCTTCCGTTTTTGCGACCGAAGGAAATTTTCAGTCGTATTTGTGACGACGGCTGCGTGCCACAAAATAACACATTTTCACTCACTAGCACGTATATCTTCGTAAGCCATCATATTCCAAACAGTGCTCATGAGACTAGCAAACATTATACCTATAGGGTTTTTGAGCAAATATATTCCAAATGGCTTAAAGATAAGGTAGCTGAGATACTTCAATTTATCAACTTCCTCGAGCCTGCTTTTATCAGATTGACATTTGCTTCAAACGTGCTCCGAGCTGTAGTTCGATAAGTAAGGATTAATATAAGCCCACTTAACGAATCATAATTGATTCCTTCTGGTGAATTAAACTGGTCTGGTTCATTGCAGTTTCCCTTTATGCGCTCTTCGAATGACGGGAGATGCATATGACGCAGTCCTGCACTAGGATTAATTTTCGAACTCCCGCGATAAAAGGTTATTTAGTGTTCATTCATCACTAGTAACTATTCAATTAATACCTGCTTACACAAGTGACCAGATGAGAAAGTATCGTAGCGTTCCGCATTCGTTGTAAGGCTCTGTAGGCTAGTAACCCCTCGGTGGCTGCACTTCATGACACAGTTCTTTTTCTATATCGCTTGCCTTCAATACGTAGAGTGCGAAAGACGAAGAAAGGAAGTCATGAGCAAGGATGAGATCAAGATGCATTCTTTTGAAGATAACTGCGTGATGAAAGCACGTTCCCTTATTTTATAATAATTACCGGAGATACAGCACAATTGCCTTAGAATTGCTAATTTTGACTTTGTGTGGCTAACATATGTGCACTCAGGATTCGATGGTATACTTTGTGCACCAAGTAGCAAGTAGGGTATACCTAAAACAAGACAGGAAATTCTCACGTTAGCGATCGGCACCTTGGCTTTCCACAAGTCACAGCAGCACGGAAACAGGTGGGCCCTATCAGAGAAGTGAAATCGGAAAGCTGCGATAACGATTATGAGAGACGCCGTTGAGGAGGACTCCAGAAATTTCGACCACCTCAGGTTTTTTAACGCGCAGTGACCCTGCACATTACATGGGCCTGTAGCATTCAACGTCCGTTGTTGACCGCCGTGGCTGGGATTCAATCTCGCGACCTTTCGGGCAGCACTCAAGTACCACAGTATAACTAGACCATGATGACAGTTTGGCAGTTTAAAAGTTAAAGTAATATGTTATGAATGACATGAGTGGCAATAAAGGGATAAATTGATTTCTGGGGTTTTACATCCCACAACCACCATTGCTTATGAGAGGTGCCTTAGTGGAGAGACCCGCAAATTTCGACCACCAGGGGTTATTTAACATGCACTTAAATCGCACAGTACACAGGCCTCAACAATTTGCCTCCATCGAAATGTAGCCGCCGCGGCCGGGATTCGATCCCGCGACCCTCGGATCGGCAGCCGATTACCGCAGCCAGTAGAACACCGTGGCTGGGCAGTAGAGATGAACTATTTTTGGAAAAAAAAAAAATGTCGCACACCACAACTTTTCTGCATGGGGACTTCTCTTCTTGGCCATGACTTGCATGACCCCCAAGAACTCGTCGCATTGCTCTATAACAAATGTGATTGCATCGAAAGTGAAGCCGATAAAGGCATACAAAACGCTCGATGTAAAGCCATAAGTACTTCTCAAGCCAGAAGCACGAATATAAGACAAATGTATCACTCGCACGGAAACTTAACCATCACTGTGAGAGTTGCCTTCGGTAAATGTAAGGAACTCATTCACCATCAGCCTGTCTACGCTCATTGCCCTGCCCTGTGCTAACTGGGCCAAATTTATCCCCGCAAACTTCCTGATCTCATCTGCTCACCTAACTTTCTGCCGCTCCCTGCCACGCTTGCCTTCTCTAGGAATCCACTCTGTTACCTTTTATGACCAACGGTTGTCTTGTCTTCGCATTACATGGCCCGCCCACGCCCATTTCTTCTTCCTAATTTCTATTAATATATTCCTAACACGCATTTGTCCCCTAACCCACACCGCTCTCTTCTTGTCCCTTAAGGTTACACCCACCATTTTCCGTTCCATAGTTCACTGCGTCGTCCTCAATTTAAGCTAGACCATCTTAGTTAGCCTCCAAGTTTCTGCCCCGTAGGTGAGTACCGGTAAGATACAGCTGTTATACATTCCTCTTCAGAGACAATGGTAAGCTGCCACTCATTATCTGACAATGATTGCCGAATGCACTCCACCCCATTCTAATCCTCCTAATCACCTCAGCCTCATGATTCGGATCAGGGGTCACTGCCTGGCCGAAGTAGACATATTCACTTACTACTTCCAATGCCTCGTCAGCTATCTCAAATAGCTCTGCTCGCCCAAGCCTATTGAACATTAGTTTTGTGCACTTCTAGGTGCACTGTACTACTTTGCCTTTTTTGGTCAGTAATCATGTTTTTGTAATTCATCTCCCGAGTTACTGCGCAAGGCAATCTCATCAGCAAATCTAAGGTTACTGAGGTATAACTCATTAACCCTCAAACTCACCTGTTCCCAATCCAGTATTCTAAATACTTCCTGTGAACATGCTGTGAATAACATAGGAGAGATTGTGTCTCTTTGTCATACGCCCTGATTCCGCAATGCCTGCATGACTGCTGGGGTATTGACCGAGTCAAATGCTTTCTCGTAATCTATGAAGGCTATATATAGGGGCTGGTTGTACTCCGCGCATTTCTCTATCACCTGATTGATAGAGACCTCTAGGCATAGGCAAAAATCAGACGTACACTCTTAGCACGGTAACCTTTAGTTTATCTTATAGGTACACAATAGTGTGAAAATATGCTCCTTTACTAAAGGTTAAAGGTAAACTAAAGGTTACCGTGCTAAGAGTGTATGCATTACGAGACAGGCAAGTATAAATGTATTGGATGTATTTATGCTTCATACATTGATGTTTGTTGTTTATTTTTCTTAACACAAGTCGAGCTACTTTTTGTTCATAAAAATGTGTATGCTCTGCTAGATTTTCTTTGTTTCGTCCTGTCACTGTTGTACGGATTAACAGAGCTTAGTCAAGCTGCGCAAGCGCAGCTTTTTTCTCTGGTCCCCTATTTTAGCAGTGACAATACACTGTATTGACTGAAGCGAAAATAAAACTTTGATTTGATTGATTGATGTGATCACGAATAAGGATGAGATAGTTACAATAGCCGAGGAGTTTTACAGAGATATCTACAGTAGCCGCGATAACCAGGATAATAGTGAACGGGGAAACAGTTTAGAAGAGGCTGACATTCCACCAGTAGAGACAGAGGAAGTAATGAAAACTTTTAAAGAGATGCAAGCGAGAAAGGCACCCGGTGAGGATCAGATAGCAGCAGATATCTTAAAGGATGGTGGGCAGATTATACTGGAAAAACTGTTGTTGTGTGGGGTTTAACGTCCCAAAACCAGCTCTGATTATGAATTCCGACCACCTGGGGTTCTTTAACGTGCACTGACATCGCACAGCACACGGGCCTCAACATTTCGCCTCCATCGATATGCAGCCGCCGCGGCCGGGATTCGATCCCGCGACCCTCGGATCAGCAGCCGAGTACCATAGCCACTAGACCACCGTGGCGGGGCATACTGGAAAAACTGGCAAGCCTGTATATACAATGCCTAATGGCTACGAGCATACTTGAACCTTGGAAGAATGCGATCATGCTAATCCGTAAGAAAGGCGACACAAGGGACTTGAAAAGTTACAGGCCCATTAGCTCACTGTCGGTCGTGCACAACGTATTTACAAAGGTAATCGCTAACAGAATTTGTGCCACTTTAGATTTCAGTCAACCTAAAGAACGAGCAGGGCTTCGTAAAGGCTACTCAACAGCATACCATATTCACAAATGTAAGGAACTATGTTGTGCTATATATACGTTTGGCGTGCAAAACTCGGGCAAGAGATGGAGCGTAGATGTGTGTGTATACTGCTAGGAGTGAGCAGCTGGCGTCAGCAAAAATGAAGTAACAGTAATGACTACGATGATAATGATGATGTTTGAAATGAAAAAAGTACACCGTGACAAGGCAATCTAGGGCAGCGACATTAGCGCCCTGAAACATGGGGGGAGATCGGAGATCGTTGTTTGCCAACGTGGGCGGGGTTGTTCGCTTTTCACGGCAAACCATTGGCCGCCGTCATGCTCACCTCGTAAGCAGCGGGGCGCGGCCGCGTTTTTGTATTACCAAGTTTCTCTACAAGTCATGCGTTTACACCCGCGAAAAAAAGATGCTTCGCTTTCATAAAAAAGTCTTATTTATTTGAAGAATAAAAACATTTCGTTTTGCCATATATTGTCTAAAAGAAGGCAAGAAAAGAAACCCGTTAATTTTTGGCATGTTCACCGCTTGCCCTTTGGCTGCTCTTGCCTTCTGATTTTTTGCATATTTTATGGGCCACCCTGTCATAAAACAGTTCCCACTCAAACAAAGGACAGCAACCAGTCCTGGAAGCCTGTGCCACACTCAGTCGCGCAAATCCGCAGCGCGCACAACGAAAGCCACGCCCCCACTTCGCGACGTTGCAGCGAGCGAAGGCGTTGTGTTCCGAACAAAGATCTCTGATCGCGCCCCATATGATGCGAACGAAAAATCCATGGTGCACGCAGACAGACCGTACTGAAGAGGCCACAAAAGAAATTTGTGCTAATGGCTCGTCATACTCTTCCGCCATATCTGCCCATTCATGCCTGCGGTCTGGGTGAATCATCGATGGTTCATACTCAAAGCGTTTGAGCATCTTAACGTCACTACGCACTAGGTCCCAGTCATGTGATAAATATCATGCACTTTTTTTGAAACCCAGAAAGTACATTACCCGGACACTAACATTCTCTACCGCTTCCCCATTGAACATTTCGTGCTTTAGGCGGTAGTTTAAATATTTGCTAATAAATATTTACTATATACCTGCGCTAATTTAAAGAATGTCTGAGATGGTAAAGACGGCGGTGAACTGTAATAAGGCCGTGGGACTCTCATAGCGTGCATGGATCTTTGCTAAATCTGGTCGCCAGCACCCTTCATACACGAACGACAGCCTGAGTTGGTGCCACGTGATTAAAAAAAAAAAAAAACTCGCGACATTTTTATTTTCAGTCCATACTGCCTGACTCATTTGCATACACGGCTATGTACTTGCAGGGTTGCAGCTCTCCAACAAGCTATGGCAAAAAAAAAGCAGATATACACTTCTTTTTAAGTTATTGTAAACTGCCTGCCCAAGGCTGTGTCTTTCAGAGCGAAAGACACTCGCCTGTGTAAATGTGTCGTGAAAGAGAAAGCAGCTACTTGCGTCAGTGCATATCAATTTAGTACAGGCATAAAAGGCATTACAGCCGACACATGTCACTTGTTAAAAAAATTAGTTATACCAGACACTGTTAGTATAGCTTCACCATTTCGACATGTCAAACACGCCCCGCCCCGCCACGGTAGTCTAGTGGCTATGGTACTCGGCTGCTGATCCGAGGGTCGCGGGATCGAATCCCCGCTGCGGCGGTTGCATTTCGATGGAGGTGAAATGTTAAGGCCCGTGTGCTGTGCGATGTCAGTGCACGTTAAAGAGCCGCAGGTGGTCGAAATTTCCGGAGACCTCCACTACGGCGTCTCTCATAATCAGAGCTGGTTTTGGGATGTTAAACCCCCACATAACAACATCGCGAACTCGAATATCTGGAGCTTGTATATACAAAAAAGCAAGCGCGATTAATCAACAGCAGCAATTATTCAAAACACCTAAAGCAGTTCCACTTGAAGTCGACAGAAAATTAGAGCGCAATCATATCGAAGCTGCAGGTTTATATAGCCACACAGTGCGCACGCAGTGCACAGAGTCCTACGATACGGATTTAAGGGCCATATTCCTTTATTGCTAAAAAAATGAAAAAAGAAAAGGTGTATGTTGTTGCTGAGTTACCCTGAAATTTCCGGGGGCCAATGTACTCAGCATGGACCAGACGGTCTCACGTCATTCCTGAATAACTAATAGCTATTAAGTTATCATGTTTCTCAATTCAAACATAGGTATTGCAAGTGCAGCATAATAGCAGCAGCATAGCCCCGCCACGGTGGTCTAGTGGCTCTGGTACTCGGCTGCTGATAGATGAGGAAGGGAGTAGCAGCTTGGGGAGTGACCATAAACGCATAACTTTGCGAATGGGATATGTAGATCATAAAGAGAGCATCGAATTAAAGTCGGGCAGCTCCTTTCTAAGTGAAAAACAAATTAGGAACGTAGTCGCAACGATCGAGGACATAGTGAGCAGAACAAAAGGCAAAGTGTGGGATTATAATGAGCTTATTAATCTAATAAGGATTGAAGTTACGAAAGAGAAACAAAAGAGTTGCTGGAGGGGAAAGCGAAAGCCAAAACGATGGTGGAACAGGGAAATTCAGGACGCAATTGAGAATCGACGGGAAGCATCTCGAATACATAGGCAGGCAAAAAAGGAGCAGAGGCCACAAGACGAGGTCAAGCAAAAATGGGAAACATATCTCGAGAAAAAAGCCCTGGTACAGAGTTTAGTTGAAGCCAAGATTAAAGGCCAAAGTGAACGTTGGATATCGGACATTCGCGAAAAGAAGGACGCATCTAGGCTTTTCTGGAACCACCTGCAATCGCTGGGGAAGAAAACTGTAACTATGCAACGGCATATTGTGGATGAAGAAGGAAATAAATTGGAGGGGTACGACGCATTGACTTATATTCGAAACGCAACAGCCGATTCCTTTAAGAAGCATGACGAGGCTCCCTTTACGACGTGTAACAGTAGCAAGGGAGACCAAGTGGAAGAACTAGTTCTGGAAAATTTCAATTGGAAGAAGGCGGAGGAAATGATTCCCAAACGAACAGCCACAGGATTAGATGGGGTTAGCATTACTGTAATAAATGGGCTCGGAAGAAACAGCAAAGAAGCCCTATTAAAAGGAATTGAAAAAAGGTTAAAGGACAGGCGAATACCGGACAGTTGGCGTCAAAGTAGGATGAAGTTCATTTATAAGGGCAAGGGAGAGAAAAATAACATTCGCTCCTATAGACCACTGACCATTACATCAGTACTCTACAGGTTGGCGATGCAGGCAATTAAATTGAAAATGCAGATATGGACAGAGCTTAATGGCACTTTTGGCGAACTCCAAAATGGATTTCGAGTCGACAGGAGATTAGATGATAACCTTTTTGCGCTTACGCAGTGTATAGAAATAGCCGGAAAAGAGAACAGACCTCTACATTTGGCATTTTTGGATATTAAGGGTGCGTATGACAATGTGAATCAGAATATTTTATGGGACATAATGAAAGAGGCTGGTATAGGGGATGACTGTATAGAGCTCTTAAAGGAAATATACAGTGGAAATACAGTATGTGTGGAATGGGAAGGTGTGGCGAGTAATGGTAGAATGGAGGCCGTCGATATAGGTAAAGGGTTGAGGCAGGGATGCCCGTTGTCCCCACTATTATTCATGCTTTACATGAGGAGAATGGAGAAAGCATTGGAGATGAGCAATATTGGTTTTAAGCTGTCGTACAGACAGGCAGGTATAGCGATAGAACAAAAGCTCCCCGGGTTGTTTTATGCAGACGATATTGTGCTATTCGCAGACAGTCGAACAGATTTGCAGGGTCTGGTTAGTATATGTGGTCGGGAAAGTGAAGATTTAGGGCTAAAATTTAGTGTGACAAAATGCGGCTGGATGATATTCAATGACAGCAACGATCAGACCATATCAATACAGGGCGAGGAGATACCCAGAGTACGAGAGTACAAATACCTCGGGATATGGATAAATGATGGGAATAGATACATGGAAGTACAAGAAAAAGCTATGATAGTTAAAGGAAAGGGGAACTCCGCAATAATGAAGCATAGAGCGCTGTGGGGTTACAACAGGTACGAGGTAATTCGAGGTTTGTGGAAAGGTGTAATGGTGCCAGCACTTACATTCGGGAACTCAGTGGTGTGCATGAGGTCAGAGGTACAATCAGGGCTGGACGTGAATCAGAGGACGGTCGGACGTCTCGCACTGGGCGCCCATGGGAAGACCACAAATGAGGCTGTTAAGGGAGATATGGGATGGTCTGACTTTGAGGGAAGGGAAGCTCAGAGTAAAATTAGGTACGAACAGAGATTAAGGAATATGAAAGAAAGTAGATGGGCCGCGAAAGTATTCAGGTATTTGTATAGGAAGAACGTTGATTCACAATGGAGGAAGAGAACTAGGAAGCTTACCAGTAAGTATACATCCAGTAACGAAACGGATGGGACGATAAAGAGCGTTAAGAGCATGGTCAGAGCGGCGGAGAACTCGGATTGGATAGCAAGAATGGAGAAGAAACCGGCATTGAACAACTACCGAAAAGGGAAAGACGAAATCAAGAGAGAAAAATTTTACGATAATTCAAAGGGAAGCGCTTTACTGTTTGAGTCAAGGTCCGGTTGCCTGAGAACCCGAAGTTACAGAGCGAAATTCAATAATGAAGGGGATACATGTACGTGCTGTGGAAAAGCTAGGGAAACGACAGACCATATTTTGATTGAATGTACAGATGTCCACCCAGGTGTAGCTGTGGACACTACCCTACAGGAGGCCATGGGTTTCAGGAGTAACAGGGGAAAGCTGAACATGCCGGCGATAGATATAAGTAAAAGGCGCTTAGAGCATTGGTGGCGCAAAAGTATGAAGCAAACAAAAGCGCAAGGTAGTTCGGGTAAGATTGTTACATCACAGCAGAACGATAATAGATAAAATAAATAGACGAGGATGTGTGATTCGGGAAAAGAAATGGTTGTAAACGAAAAAGAAATAAAGCTAGAGCTTGGTGGCCCGGCCACCGCCCCGTTATAAAGGGGACGCTCCTAATATCCATCCATCCATCAGAGAGAGAAAAAAAAAGTTCTTAAATCTTCTTACGAGCCTGGTGGCGCACATGTCACCGCCCCGCTACAAAGGGGACGCTCATAGCATCCATCCATCCATCCATGATCCGAGGGTCGCGGGATAAAATCCCATGCGCGGCGGCTGCATTTCGATGGAGGCGATATGTTGAGGCCCGTGTACTGTGCGATGTCAGTGCACGTTAAAGAACCCCAGGTGGTCTAAATTTCCGGAGCCCTCCACTACGGCGTCTCTCATCATCATATCGGGTTTTGGGACGTAATCAGTCATCGTATGCAAGTGCTAAGCGTGTGCATAGGGGTGCTTCTATGATTATTCTTCTGATAAAAGATGTCCCGATCTTGCGAACGTGTTGTGTGAAGTACACCCGCAGGAGCAGCTTAGCGGATAGCGCCAGAAAAGGTATTGGTTTTTTTGCGCGCGAACTCTCATGGCTCTTTTTTTTTTTTCTTTCGCCGCCTCCTCTGTCGTGCGACGCTGATCGCCATTCACGTCGACATAAAACCTATCGCGCTAACGGTGTTCGTAAGAGGAAAGTCCACGTACTTCTGATGCTGCAGATATTAGTGAAGCAGACAGGCTAATGACCAAGGACACTCATGCGAACCAAACACATTTGCGAATTCGATCCCGAGATATTTTCCCGGAACTGTAAAACAGAAAAAAAAATCAGTTTCGCCAGAAGGGCGAAGCAATGAATGCGATAGCAATGCATAATATCATATACGAAGTAAAACTAGCAGCTTTAGGGGCAACCTGAATTGTAGTGAACGTGGGCTTATTAGGTAAGCCTGCTGGTGCGTAATGTACCATGTGACGGTAAAGCGGCAGAGACTACGGCCGAGCAGAGCTGCGAGCTAAGTCACGTTGTGTTGTTGGCTTCTGGCACGCGCTTCACGCCATGCCACCGCGCTAAGCAGCGTGCGCTTTGCACAATCGAGAAACTTTGCCCAGCACAGCGGCATCAAGCCATTGATCTCCTTCCTGCACTCGTATACGCATTTGCGTGAGCGCTATGTGGCGAGGGCATTGTCGGCGTTGCGACTATATGCGAGGAGCCTGGAACAGAGCATATGATTAAGGCGCTGCTATAGGCATTGAAGGACTCTGGCAGTACGCAGCACGTCTGATGGGCTGCTGATATAGCGCGCGCGCTGGCAGCACTTTATATACTTTATATACTTTATTATATACTTTATTATATACTTTATATACTTTATATACTTTATACGGGACATATCGGCGACGGCAAAGGTGACGGCAAAAACTCGTCGAGACTGTCCATATAATTGCTATCGCAATAAAACATGCGTACACACACAGCGCGCTTACATTCAGTTTTTCGTGATAATTGTGCTTACGAACGTACTTATCGGCACGCATGCGCCATATCTACCTACGCTTAATGTGCTTTCTCAGCGCTATGTATGTTCTCATAGGGTACTAAAAATTACGTATCGCAGTTTTTGTTCTGTTTTTCAATTGCTAATCATCGCGAGCACGCAACTGCTACCAAGCCTGTATGCATGCATGGCATGAACATCCACCCAAAATTTTAACTATAGTCCCCGCGAGAACCGAATTTTCTGTGCTAAGTCGACTTGACGGCAAAAGCTATTCACATTTTCATAAACGTTATTTGACGTGGGTTGGTTTAACTTACTTCAGAAGTTATTTGACCTCACGCGAGTGTAATTTGATACAGGCTGTAATCATTAACATTCAGTCAAGTGTAACACATTTCCCCATATACCTGGCCCAGGAATGCCAGCATGCGCAACGCATGATTTCATTGTTGCTAATCGTGACGCTTCGCCACGGTGGTCTTGTGTCTATGGCATTCGGCTGCTAATTGGAAGGCCGCGAGATCGAATCTTGACCACGGCGGATGCATTTCGATGGAGGTGAAATGAAGCCCGTGTACTTTGCGATGTCAGTGCACGTTGAAGTATATGCACGTTGAAGTATATCCGAGTGGTAGAAATTTCCGGAGCTCTCCACTATGCGGCGTCTCTCATAATCATATCGTGTTTTTTGAGAGCTAAAACCCCGGAAATCAATAAATCGTGGCGTAAATGACAAGAATGTCATGTTATTGATGTCATGGTTCGTATACTTTGTCAATTTTGGTATATATTAAATCAAAGAGACGGCCTTGTTTGACGACATTCTACTTTTGGCAGCATTCGCGTTGACGCCGACGCCGGCCACACTCCGCGTTTGATCAGTCATAAGCCTTTTTTCTTAATTAAGCAACAGATACTTGAGGGCTATCACAAGCTCCTTGATCCCAGTGTGAGCGAGCACAATGAAGGAGCATACCAATAATAAAGGCAGAAAGAGCGTGTTTGCGATGAAGCGGTTTCTAATTTCTAGAAAATGCTTCTCAAATTGCTTGACAGTTGTAGCATAGCTGCTGCACCACATTTTAGTCACATGAAGACTGCCAGGTGCCTCTGTTCTTTTTTTTTCTTTTTTCTTCCGGCGGCTGTAGGCGGTGACCAAGGGCTCACCTGCCGACATGTGCAAGGTACTGCCGCTGGACGTCCTTGTGAGCGTCAAAGGCATCACTGTTGGGGAAACACCGCTGCCCCAGATCAAGAAGATCATCGGTAGTGCCGGCGACCAGATGGTGATGTCGGTGTTGTCATCGAGTACCTATCGACTGCTGACGAGCCGCCGAGATATGCTGGGCATCATGCGCAGCATACCCCGAGAGTCTGCTGTTGTTAAAGCCGCTCCGGGACGCTCCGTCGGTGGTAACCCGTATGGCATCGGCATCCTGGACGTTGACGTCACGGATGACAAACTGAAACGATCGTCTAAGTGCTTCCTGCTACTGGTGAGGTTCAAAGAGTACGCTCCCCAATCATACAGGTTGGAGCGAGGTGTTTAGCTTGTAGGCGTTGGATTAACGCTGTTATGGTTGAAGCGCAAATGTGCATGTACCATTGCCTCGCGATGATGCGATAGCGTTGGAAGGCATAACAATGACATGTTGAAGTACTACATAGCTGTACTGTCTACCGCGGTGGTAATGGGGGTAGGCAGTTTAGCTACTGGCCCAAAGAACGCGTGTTGTTCGATCGGGGCCGCGGCTGTGCAATTTCAGTGCACGCGAAAGAACACCAGGTGGCCGAATTTTCCGGAGCTCTCCACTACAACATGTCTAATAATGATATCGGGGGTCCTGGAAGATGTATCCCCAGCAATTGTTTTATTACTACAACGTTATGGGAGCGAAGCCTACATGCATGATATTAAGAAAAACATTGTTGCCTCCGACACACGCACGCGCACAGAGAGAGAGAGAGACAGGCAAACAGACAGCGGTTTTTTTAAGAGTGCGCGTGGCGATGGTGCATCGACACGATAATTATGCAGTCTTTGTCGTTTCCTGTAGCTCCCCGCACTACAGGATTCCGTAGTATGGAAAATCCTGCTGAGAGGCTATCTTCTCCCTTTACTGAAGCCATTTTACAGCGAAGCTGTCAGCCCCACATAGTCGGTCGGGAGCTTTAGTGCTGATGGCGCCCTCACAAAAAAGGGGGAGGTGGGGACGACACCCGAGGTACTTCAGGACTGGTTGACGTGGAGCAGCCTCCAAGCATTCCGCTTCTGACAACAACCCTAATAATCAATCACGGGGAAATCTTTACGCTCGTGTTCTCACATGCATGGCTGCCTTAGAAAATAATAATAATAATAATAATAATAATAATAATAATAATAATAATAATAATAATAATAATAATAATAATAATAATAATAATAATAATAATAATAATAATATATTATTATTATTATTATTATTATTATTATTATTATTATTATTATTATTATTATTATTATTATTATTATTATTATTATGAGCAGTCAATGTGGAAACGAAAAGACGCTATTTCTGCAATCCTTTAACGCGCACCTAAATCTAAGCAGGGGTCCTCTATAGCATTTTGTCTACATTGAAAAGCGATCGCAGTGGCCGGAATTCAACCCGCGTTCTTCGGGTCAACAGCATAATAATAATAATGGTGCATATGCTTCATAATACGCAATAAATCTCCCTCCCTCTCTCTCCCCTATACTTCGGCCCGCTAGCCGTGAAGCGGAAAATGCGACATAGAAGTTTTGCTTCCTCCGGTGTGATTACAAACAGATGGCGGCGTCCTTCATTTGTATCATCTGACGCAGAGAAAAGCAAGGCAGGCGACGTCGATCTCAGTGCTTTGTCTTGCCTTAACTGAGTTTGAGCATGTCTGGTGAGTAGTACTCGAAGAACCACGCACGATAATGATCAAATCCTCCTAATGGCTGGTCGTCAACGTGAAGTGCATGTCCAGCTCCGCTGTCCCGCTCAGCTGACGAGTCAGTATGATCTTGTTTATAAATCACAGTGTCCTGCTTTTCAGTTATGACATTTTCTTATGTCATACTTACAAGAAAAATAAAGCACAAAAAACTGGCAAACGAAATAACAAAGGGTAGCTCCAGCACAGTTTGTCAATAACTGTGCAGGTCCCAGAGGCAATGGTAAGAATGGTGGTACGCGCTTCCATGGAGTATAGAAGTTTTCATGAGTCGGCCGTACGCAGTCATGCAGCATTACAAAGAGAGACGCGCTTCAGATTTCATTAATGAATGCGCCTTTCAGCCTCCGGGGTAAAATTGGTAGGTCAGGTTAAAGTATGATCACGCAATAAATCTTCTTGAATTACAACGCAGGACATGCTCGACCTTTCATCTCACTTTATTGCCACAGCGCCAAGGTATCGTAAGCCGCCTACATGACATTGAGACTGCATTCGTTCGAATCAACAGGTACAAAATTTATTCAATGTGTGAGCCATTCAGTAATGCAAGATTACGGTCTGGAAAATCCGAGAGCGTTCGCATTGAAGGGTGCGTTCAATATTGCGGGGAGATGTTATCAGAACGTTGTCCTACGGACACACAGAATATCAAGGCATAAACTGGACAAAAATTAGGGCTATTTATAGTCCAACTTTGGGTAGCACGTGCTGTTCGTGACCAACTAAGAAGTTACTTAATATATTTCTGAACCAGGTTCTTACACCTTCTTGCTTGCATATTCGTGTGCAATGACGTTAGAAGAACTTACTCCGAAATTATCAGCAAAATGTAGTTCGTCTAAGTAGTCTATCACACTATCAGTTGCATTATAATATACTGCGGTCAATTAGGGTGTAGTAAAATTTACTAACGTACCTCTCTGTTAGTAAATAGGCTGTAAAATTTAGTAACGATCAATCGCATAAACTAATGCGGCCTACTTACTTTTTTTAGATAGTTGAGATCGGTGGTAGTGGAATAAAGAAAAGTAACTGAAGGGTGCCGAAAATAATGTATCTTGTTGGAAATTTTGTGTACGTGTTTCTGATATGTAGTGCAAGTTTCTTCGTTTTTTTTTATAAATGAGTTTCTAGAAGTGAGCAAATTTAAGCTTTGCTGTCCCCGCGCGTCCGATATAGCTGCGGTGGTGTCAGAGCATCGGAAGAGACTTTCGTCCTCTCTCAATGTCTGTGAGCCACAGATGATCTCATACATGTGCGTGTCTAGGGTCATACGCATGTGTCTATGGACACACGCGTGCCTTAGGGACACACGAAGGGACACACGCATACATGCGTGTGTCCCTTCGCCTTTCACCAATGTGGAAAATCTTGCCGCGCCGCGTTGTCGATCCGGAGGTTGCGGGAACGAATCCCGGCCTCGGCGACTGCATTTCGATGGAGGCACAACGTTTAGACGCGTGTACTTTGCAATCTCAGTGCACGTTAAAGAACCCCGGGTGGTCGAAATTTGCGGAAGCCCGCCACTACGGCGTCTTTTATAATCATATTGTGGTTTTGGGACGTTAAACCCTAATAATCAATCACGGGAAAATCTTTACGCTCGTGTTCTCACATGCATGGCTGCCTTAGAAAAATATGCTGCGAAAAGAGATCGGTGACATGCTACTGGACGAATACCCTCCCTTTCCACATCGCAAGTCTCACGTTTGTGCACACGTGCGCTAGAGGCAACATTTACTCACCCCTCACATTACGCGGGTACTAAAGATTGCTCACCCTGGTGCCCTTAGCAGTAATGAGAACGTTCAACACCTCCTAGAGATTTCTGTAGTAAAGTGGGGGCAACACTTGCTAAAGCTGGCATGCGCGTAGGCCTTTCACCATTTTTTAAAAGAGGGTCGCGGTTTCGATCCTTGACCGCAGCCACTATACACTTTGATTGTAGCTGAAAGCTAAAGCTTTCACGCGAATGTTGAAAATCCCGAGCACCTGTGCGTCTAATTAACGTGGTCTTTTTATGGCTGTTGCGTCGATCCGGAGTTGACAGTCGCCATTCAATACCCGTCGCGTCTGAGCCCTGCTTTTACTATTAAAGTGAAATGTCCCAGCCGAATTCTTTCTGATATGGCTAAACACGGGTTCTGCTGTGGCGGTGTCGTACAATACCAAGCTTAAACACCAGGGCCCGTATTCACAAACACAACTTACGACAAAAATGCTGGTAAGAGAAAATTTCAGCCAATCCTGATGCTGGACATATCATTACAGAAGCCCGCTGACCAATGGCAAAAAGCACTTACGAAAGAGAAGTTTTGTGAATTCGGCCCCAGTAGATTATGTTAGTGTACCTCCAATATAAACTCAAACGACGTTAACGATATTGCGCTCCGTTCTATAAGAGATAAATTACGCAACGGTACAGAGAACATCTAGATATTCTTCTTAATGAAACAAACATGCCCTTCTAGCCCACAATTCTCTTACCGTCACTTTCTTAAAAACCATGCGTTCCTTCTCACCATTTGGTGCGTCTACTTAATCGGCCTTTTGCCTAGAAATGTGGGGGAAGTTGAAGGCGGTGCAATAATTCAGCTGATTCCGCGAGTGGCATGGTGTAAAGTTAATTGACTGGGCAGGGTTTGTGCGTCTTTATTTTCCGGCAAGGCACGTAATCGACTTTGCTACCGGATGCTGGAGATGATGTCTTCCAGTATTTAATTACTCTATAAAATATCTGGTTTGCGTAGACTCCAAAATATACGGAATGTCCCGCAATATGTTTTCAAATCTAAATAGATGTGTTATTATGCCCAGTACGCAGACGTCGTGAGTTCCAACAACAAGATGGTCTTCCCGGGTGACGTGCTGTTCGAAATAGACGGCACGTCGGTGGACGGCATGTCTCGGCCTCAGGTTGATCACCTCTTAAGCACCGGGAAACCTGAAGTCACGTTGTCCGTGGTGCCTCTGTCACCTATGCGCAAGAGGCGGTTATCGATCTCCAGGCTCGTCGAGACCGGCATGACTGACGCCAACGTTCCATCGAAGTCAACGGCAGCTACTGTTGGATGATCACTTCGCCAATCACTCCTGCGCTTCGACAATTACGTTTTAATATCTGTATAACGCCTAGCTTATTGTTTTCAATTTCTTTTATTAATTGGTACGTGTTAATTCAACGCGTCAATTCAACTTTAACATGTTAACGACAGCGCGGAATTATGGTACCCAAGTTTTCACAGCGTTCGTGGTTAACGTCATTTTGAGTATGTGTGACGAACTCCAAACTGATACTCGCACAAGAATGGACACGTTTTGCAGTCACATGTTTAGTGTAAATGGCTGCAGCTACGGCGCCTTTCAGTCGCCATGAAAATCCGACGCTGATAGGATTTCAAAGCCTGACATCACCAGGGACAAAACTGTTTCTGCGTTCGCTATTCTCTTCGTGTGTGGTGTGTCACAGCGTCAAATTAAACGAGGTGCGCTTATTACGCGCGCGTGGACGCTGACATCCCGTTGTGGTGGTTTTTCTCTTAGTACATGATAGAGTTTTATCTTTTGCACTTCACTGCAGTGTGAATTGATGCTTCCTATTGTTTGTAATAAGACTGCAGATAGTTAACAGACATAGCACTCGTCGTGTCGCCATTTCTAACTTCTTTATTGTCTTCTCCTGCCCCCGTCCGCTTGCCATTTAGTCCGTCTTCATCTTCCTCGGCTTTAGCTTGCTTAATTGTATACGAAACTCCTTCTTTTAGGAGTAAAAGAAACTCCTGCATAAAACAATACGAGTGATGGGGTAGTTCATCGTTAATAAACGTATATGTGCAGGAAGTTTGTTACACAAGATAGAAGTCAAACTCGCTGAGGAACGAACCAACTGGCCTGACGCCAACAGATGGAAATAAGCACAACGCACATAAGAAATCATGGGAGATAACTATAATGCGTCGAACGAACTTTCTCCCATTTATCTGGAACGATTTCTCAATTGATCCAAGGGGCCGCTTTATGCAAATGCGGCCACAGGCGTGGTTTTTCTTGATACCCGCAACGAGGAAAGTAAACTTGCCGTGGACAAGTTCAGTGCAGCTTGTACTAATGGCGCAAGGCTAGCGACTCTGATGGGCCCTTGGCTGGTCCGGGGTTGTCTCCGGCACACCGGCATTTCATCGTGATCGGAGGCTTAGGGAAACTCCTCGTAAGTCACTGCAAGGCCCAGCGAACGCTTATTAAAGTTTCGCACCGATCTCGGCGTCTGCCACCGTCTGGTTCGTGTCGAACCACAGATGGAGGCCGGCGCGACACGTGTGGCCTCGCCTTGACTCCGTCCCACCCCTTTGCTATACTGCCCTATGTGTTTGTGCATAGCTTCGTGCCATGAGAGGAGCTCTCGTGGTGCGAAGCTATGCGCAATCGCATAGCTTTGCGAGACGCCATGCATCGGGAAAATCGGCGCACACTGCTTTTGTCTTCTTCATCTTCTGCTTTCACGTGCAACAGGTGCGCCCGCCAGCCGCAGTTTGTCAGTTTAGTAGTGGGCTGAGGGCATGAGCGCAAGCGAAGAAGCGCGCGTGCAAACGCCGCACATGGGGCATTGCATAGAAGTACACTCGCGCTCTTGCGGACCAGAACTAAAGATGTTGATAGTTTTGTAATACGCGGTCCACTTTACGGCGAGCAAGGACAGCTTCGCTACAAAAAAAAAAAAAAATTAAGCGAGGCGATGCTGTGGCAAACAGGAACGACTAGCGGAGCTGTCGGAGTTCAGAAAAGCGGCTTCTTTCTTCGGGGGTCCTGACGGTAGTATCTTTCTCTTTCCCTCTCTCAGGCGGACGGGATTCGATCCCGCCAACAGCGGGTCTGCAGCCGAGGGCCATAGCGGCTAGACCACCGCTGCTGGGTGGCGAACACCAGTGTCCGAAACCACGATTTGATTGAGGCATGGCATAGTATAGAGGGCTCCGAAAACTTTGACGTGGTAGGGTTCTTTAACGTGCACTGAAACAACTCAGTAAACAGCCTCTAAAATATTCCCCTGCCCCGAAGGTGCAGCGGCCGCCATCGAACCCACTTCTTTCGAATCAGTTTCCAAGCGCTACAAAGACTGCGGAAACAAAAAGTACGCCGTCCACATCGGCAGGTGTAATAATGAATGGCTTAAGGAACATAATTTCGCCTGTACTTTGTTGATGTGGCTACGCATGGCGCCGAGTGTAAGCGCGGCCCATCCTCTTACAAATGTGTTGGCGCGTCCTTCTGACCAGAGATAAATCGACCTAACTTGGGTATTCGATATGCATTTATGCAAAGGTTGCCTTAGCATCTCTTCTATAGTGGAATCGCAAAGACAAACCGCGCTTTTAAATGCGACGACGATACCACGAACTCGATGCGCATTGCAGCAGATATGACACTTGTGACTGATATGCCCGGCTTGCTGTTCGGGGACCGCTTGCGAATTAACGTTTCTTGTTCGCTCTTTTTTTCTTTTCCAATTTTCTTCTTTTTGACTTTCTTTCGAGTGTGCACGTAAGACGCTGGTAGAGACGGAACTAAATCATTTGTTAGTGCGGTGCATCACCACGTGAGTGTCTTTCTCTTTCTGTGTTTTCTGATAAATACTTGGCAGCGTGTATAGTGATTAATTCGTACCAACCAGCTTCCTTTTGCTGCTTAATCGGTTCACTCCTTTCAAGATTCCAGAAAAGACGACAAAACTGCCGATAACCGAGATAGATTCACGTCGTTCTTATTTTGCTGAAACGGTAAGAAGATTATGTATGGGAACGAAGGGGGATCAGCAGGGGGCAGCCGCAGGGAGCCAGGTATGTTTTGAGTGGATGTGGTATAGCCAGCACGACTTTGTGGCTACTCCTGCGCGTTACAGTAAAATCATCTTAATATTTTATCGTCAGTTTATGTACTTGCTTTGTCGGAGTATTGATTTTTTCCATTTGTCCTGAAGGGGGAAAAGTTCTATGCTAAATTCCCGGTAATTCGATCACCGCGAACGTTATATTGCGTCAGGTTAACCACTGCCGGAATTTTCGTACATTACTATTGCTTCCACCGAAAAAGACGCCCACGTCGATCGATCGATCGATCGTGCCACAGGTGTGAATTTTCTAGAGCCTATGTCAATCAAGGATCAACTAAATCGACATATGAAATGCTGCGGCTGCGGGGATCGAACCCGCAACTTCGATAAACATCTGGAGTTTCCTGCACCTCACACAGGATCGGGCCACATTTTTGTCTTCTCGGTTGACACCGGACGGCCGGTTTAAGAGGACCGCTTACGATTGAAATGCCGATATAAGTAGCCCAAAGACACTCATGCAACTAAGCAGCGGTAAGGGGATGTCAAACATGGGCCCGCGAGCTGCCATGGAAGCACGAGGCTGCGGCGGCTCCTCCCACATGGTATATATAGAGTAAACAAACCTATTGCACCCGCAGTTGTAACAGTTATAATAATGGTACTTCTGTAACACGAATTGAGTTTCTATAATGTGTGGTAAGCACTATCATAGCAATGCATATGTTTTGCTACCATTCGGTGTGCTTTTGTGCAACTCTGGCAGATCGCATAGGGATACTTAAACGACCGACGCTTATGACAGTACATCAACGCGCCGTGTGGTGCAGTTTTCTTCGACAAAACCTGCGTCTGCACTTGGGACCAACGTGAGTGCCAACGTTGCGGCGTACCATGCGCTATCATTCAGTCGCCACGGCGCTGTCAATGTTCCTGGTTAGCCCAGGTTAAGCATACTCATGAGTGGGTGCTTTGTGGAAAGCGCACGAGCTCATACGCTTTCCACAAAGACCTTGATCCCGCTCCAACACCTGCCTGAATGCCAAACAATTGTTCATAGGCAATTTTCTCGCTGACTGCTTCGCACTACACCGATTACCACAATGCGTGGAGTCTGCACGATTTTATCGTTAATCGCCACGCAACTTACGAGCATGTCACTTTACTGGTGCCAGGACCTATCACTCGGGTTAGTCATACATTCGTACCCTTCCATGCCAATTTTGGCACATACTAAGTGAACAAGAGGCGAATGTTATATGCCAGTGCAATAGTTTTAAGGCGCAGTAAATCCGGCGCAGGCTTCCGGGGTATGACGCCGGCGTCCATGGCGGAAGAAATAATTCAGACAACGCAGGCACTACACCATGGCGCAGATGGGCTAGTGAACAAAACAGGATATAAGCCTTCAGTTATTGGCGGACGATTGTATTTTGTTCAACAAAAATATCCTCTACAGCCGATCAATAAGGCCTAGAACAAGGCCATGTATTGCAGACAGCTCTTATCGCCATTGATGATTGGTGCAGTAAGTGAAATATGGTGCTGAAATCTAAAAAAGAAAAACTGTTCTGTTACGCATTACGAGAAAGAAACAACCTGTCACTTTTCCCTCCACCCTTCGTGGCAGTCCAGTGTTAGAAGTAGGTAACTATAAATATTGAGGCATTACTCAAAGCAGCAACCTTACTTGGGCACCATGCTTAACAGATATTTGCGCAAAAGCACTTCGTAAATTATGGTTTTTGAAAAGCAAGTTAAAAGGTAGTCCCTCTAGTACAAAGCTTCTGGTTTATAAAACTTTCATTCTATCCAAGCTAGAATATGCTGCAGTCATATGGGACCCTCTCACAAAAAAAGATATTATGCTCCTTGAAAAAGTACAACGTAAGACAATCAGATTTATTTTTAACAAATATCGAAGACTCGACTCAGCTAGTACATTAATGCAATTACACAACATTCGTTTGTTCGAAACAAGAAGAAAGGTGAGTCGTTGAACATTTTAATATAAAATTATGGCGGGGAAAATTGCATTATATGTACCTTGTTGTGTCCAACCAGCCACTGTTATGATAGCCCATCGTAAGCATGATCGACCGTTGGCACCCATATTTGTACGAACTAATGCTTACAAACAGTTATTTTCCCAGAGCGGTTAATGACTGGAATTCACTGCCTCGGGAGATTTTCGTGACAGAAAATTTTGCCACATCACTGCAAAATTATCTCTTTTTGGTGTGAAGTGTTCAAATGTCAACACATTTGAAATGTGTTGACATTTCAAATTTCACACACAGTTGAAATGTTGCTGTTTCACATACATGTTGCCTTTTTTAGCGTATCGATGAGTGTTTTATGCAACGAATTCATGTTTTCTCATTGTGGCTGTTACAATTCATTTGATGTTTCTTTTGCCTCTCCTGCGTGGACCGAAATGTTGTTCCGCAGTATGCCTACATAAATAAATAAATAAATAAATAAATAAATAAATAAATAAATAAATAAATAAAACTGAATTTCTCAGTCAAATACGTCAGGAAAGTTGTAAGGTACGACTTAACTACAACCTACACACATGATACCTCTGACGGTAATTTAATAATTTTCAGAAAAGATAATTCTGTTACGAGAACACTCACATACAAACTACTTTTCTAAAATTTTGCCCATATACTCACAGCTGAGCGCCCGGACCAAAATAAAGTTCTGTGCCTGCCTGCCTGAGCGCCCGGAAAGCGCCACCTATACAGACGAGGCGTAGAGCGCCGCGCTGGTAGGTTACTCGCATAAACGTAAACATCATCCAGAGGACTGTCGCCTTCTCTACTACGCCACGCGATATATATATATATATATATATATATATATATATATATATATATATATATATATATATATATATATATATATATATATATATGCATGCTTGGTAAGTGTGACGCATGATCTGACAATCGTAGCCCGACGTCAAATCGACGCTTATGTCGTGCCATCATTACTGCCTCGTCATCATTAACACAGCAAAAGAGTGCGCTTGAGGTGGAATGGTGAGAAGGCGGCATACAAGGTGATGTCATCGTCTCACCGTGTCCTGTTTCAAGCCCTGGTTGCTGCTGTCCTCTTCCCTCTTTCGCCGCTTCTTATTGGATGTCACCATCACGTGAGCGATGACCGCGCGACAACCATTAGCTGCACGTCACGCGCATGTGGTCCCACCAGCCTTAACTTCTTCTCAACGTGACCAAATTGTGCTGTTCTCCGAGGGTACTTACGAGGCTGGTACTGAGGCTCACAGAAAAACCTGAAATAAAGTGATGCAGGAACACATAAGTTGGGCATATCCTTAGAAACATGCGAGGCCCAGAGCCAAACCTGCTTCGCAAAAAATCTGAGAAATGAATGAAGAGGACGGGCAGAAATTATAAATAGGTACTTCTAGAGAAAAATATGAAGACACAATGGAGGGAAAGAACGAGAAAAATAACCAAGAAATATTGCAAGGTGTTCAAAACTACATGGAAAAGGAGATTAGGTGCGGATCAAAGACGCAGAAATTTTGTGCTCGGTAGGAGCAATGGATAAGAAACAATAGACGGATAAGAGCAAAGGACGGAGCGTATTGCGGTCTCTTATCAAGGTGTTGATCTAATAATCAAGGGATGAGTAAATCTGGCCGAGGTATTTGGTGTGAAAGGCAGGTTTGATGATTGATTTCTAGGGTTTTACGTCTCAAACCTACGATAATGATTATGAGAGACGCTGTAATGAAGGACTCTGGAAATTTCGACCAACTGGAGTTTTTTAACCTGCACCCGCGTCGCACAGTGCATTGGTCTCAACATTTCGCCTTCATCGAAATGCAGTAGCCATGGCCGGAACTCAATTCATGACCTCCGTATCAGCAGTGGAAGACCGTTTTCGGCAAGTAAATAGATCGGCGGTGCCTCGCCACTGCCACTTGCCACTGCCACTGAAGCGAAAAGTATTTAATCGTTGCATTCTCCCAAACTAGCGTACGGTGCGGAAACATACAGGACGCTACGATGTAAGAGATGGGATAGGAAGATACTCATCACCAGCACCACCACCGCCGCCGCCGTAGAACCGGTGAAAATACGGGTGTCACGTTCAGCGAACGGCGCATACGTCCTCAGTTTGATATGCAACCCAATTTTTCCTAGCCGGCGATTGCGCTGGTTGCTAACTCCGATGCCACCCCAGCTGCAGAGTAAAAATAACAAACGGCACGTCAATGACTCCAGCGCGAGAAATACATGTCATCAAGAGCCCTTAGAGAAGGAATTTTGTATTAATTAGCAAAAGAAAAACCGCTTACACACTGGTGCCCTGCGTCTGCTTGGGCGTCTTACCAATGATGTGCGAGTTCAGTACGGCACTATCTCCAAGATCGGTCAGCTGTATTCTGCGCATTCTGAATGAAGGGTCATAGCAAAGTAAGCCGATCCCCGAGACAACATGAAATATTTAACTGCTTGTCGCAGAAGATGAAACATGCTTCGGGTGCACGTTCGTTGCCGACCGACATCTATTGCGAATGTTCTCGACGCACATGGCTATAGTACTGCTAGTGATGGGCTGGTTAGCTGCTCAGTGGTATGTCATTGATTTGTGGGGTTTTACGTCACAAAACCACGATGTGGTTATGAGAGATGACCTAGTGGATGGCTCCGGAAATTTCGACCACCTGGGATTCTTTAACGTGCACTGACATCGCACAGTATACACGAGCCTCAACATTTGGTCTCTATTTCGCGGCATGAATTCGATCCCGCGATTCTCGGATCAGCACCGAGTACCTTATCCACAAGACCACCATGGCGAGCCACTCAGTGGAAACAGCCTCACCACAATAGGTGCACACTACAATACGCACCAATTATTTAATATGCATAATAGCTTTCTTGAATCCTGCGACAATTTGCGTGAATCAATAATCACCGTCAACAGTTCCTGTATAATTTTTTTAAAGATAACGCACTTTCGCTGTTTGCTTATAGTAACGTTGTAATCTTTACAACGTTGTAGTAATCTTCCTTAATTTTTCTTTTCCGGGAACCATTAACTTGCCAAAAATGAGATCTGCCGAAATTCTCAAGGTGGAGTAACAATATGAAAGGGAAGATTAACATCCTCCGATTTGTAACTTAAAAAGCTACAAGGAAATCCATACGGATTTCTCATAAAGAAAAGCCTCTTATTTGACGAAAAAAAATCTTCCTGGTCCGGGGTTTGAACCCGGGACGAACGCCAGTCCAAGGTGCTCGCTCGTCGAATAGAACTATAACCAGAAGGCCAGTAATTGACAGACCGAGGCCGAACTCAAAGCTCCACGACAAATTTTTCGTCAATTACGAGGCTTTCATTTCTGAGAAATCCTACGGATTTCCTTTTAACTTTGTTCTACAAATACGTGGGTGTTAATTTTTCCTTCTCTTTGAACCCTTAAGTTACGAGACTGTAGGAGTGCTTTTTCTTTTGTTGTTGTTCTTGTTGTCACACGACTTTCAGTGGGAAATATTTCTGATGAAAATAGAGGGGGATAGAGTGGCTTACGCCAGCTTCAAGGGAAATTCCTATGTAACACACCCGCATAGGCATGTTGAAGTCAAATATGTCGGAGCTGCGCAACGTCAAAGCAACCCTTTTTCTGTGCTAACGGTCCACGAACGAGCCAGAAACGCGACGGGGCTTGTGACAGGGGAGGTTCACGTATTCAGCGCCGTTGCCGTCTCCAAGTGTCAGACGTCCCGAAACACGGTGTCTTGCAATATCAGAGCTGAGAAGTTTAAATGTGACAGTGCAAGACACTTTGAAGCATCGTGCGGACGAGAAGGAAGAAGAAACTTTCGACTGAAGCGCGTGAAAAAATCGCGAGAAAAAGGCGCGTTGGCATGGATGAAGAAGGACGTTTTCCGTTCGTCGACACTCTGAAGTGGTTCCACTGTTTCTGCGTTTTATTCCGTTTGTTTGTTCGTTAGCCTAATTTTCAAGCATGGGAGACGTCTCACCCGGTAAGTGTACTTGTTCGCGTTGCTGTTACGCCATGCTGCAGGCTCTGCAGCTCCCGCTGTCCCTCCTTTGCTACGCACGTTTTTACCGTTATGTAATGCACCTTATAGAACAATGGCGACTAATGCTCTAAAACTTGTAAGGATTCCAGGGCTCTTCAATGCGTGGTTGTAGTGGCTGGTGTGTCGTTATTATGTCACAACACCGTTCATCGTAATTCAATTGCAGCACACATCCAGCCACGCAACGGCAGGAACAGACAGCAGGCGATCGCTTACGTGCGTTTAGTGTTCCAGTTTCTGTGTGTTACTGCGTTCATCCATATGTGGATATATGTACGCTAGGTATACGACAATAATGACGAAGGACTAAACGCACTAATACCTTTTGTTTAGCTTTCATGCGATGCAGACGAGCATTCCTGGCCTCACATTTCAAGCATTAATTGCATAGTGATAGGCAGGGAAAAGGCAGCACATTGAAACATTCGTCTATTCCCCCTCCCCCAATATAAAAAAAAGAAAAAAGGCCGCCTTCTGGAAGGACGTACCATATACATGAAGTGTTATTTTTGAAATTTGAATTTGTGGGGGTGTAAATGAGGAACCCTTGTGTCAAATACGCGATAGACAATTGTAAGCGCTGTATTGCTTTTACACGAAGGATCGTTATTTACGAAATCGTTCTGGTTCTTCAAGGACGCAAAGTTGGTTCCAGACGGAGCTAGCCTTGCGTAAATTGCCGGCAGTTGCTACACTAGGGCGCTGCATTAGCTGAAAAACGGCAGTGACGCGCTATTGAATGCTATCTTCGATAACATAGGCCCTCGCGCGCAAAAGGACAATCGTGAAAACCAAATAGATTTTTTGTTCTTTTTTTATCCCTGCGCTTCCCAACATCGCTTCATACCAACGAACTACAAAGGGAGCCAAGACAGTAAGTTTCCTTTGTTACTCTCTGTATGCAAATACTCTTACAAGAGAGTGTAATTCTTCTTACAGAACAGAAAAAGAAGTCTTCAGCGAAGGTTCTCACTACACTGTTCCCAAGGGTAAGCTCTTCTAGAAGGTGCCGCTTCTCTAGAATTTTCATTTAGTATCTCGAGTTCTGACGTGCTGTAACTGAAGATGGGAAAAAGCATCGATTCTTACAAATACCGGAGTAATACAAGTGAAGGTAAATGGGGTCATCTGACAATGGAAGCTTTCTCAGTTTATGTCGTGGCTGAGTGCATCGAAGCAGAAGTGGCAGACGACGTTCCGCTTTGTTTATGTAATAAAGAGTCGCAAGTGGAGTGTGTGAATATTACAAATCATTTTGAAAAACGCATTGTGCGCACTTTGAATTGTGCGCACAATTGTGAATCGTGCGCACTTTGAAGAGTCCTTATAGGAACAACGGATAAATTCCTCGGATAAAGTGACCGCCAAGTGAGAAGGCCACAGATATTTTAATAACTGGATGCGTCTTGATCTGCGATAAGGAAAAAAAGAACTAAGGCTTCTGCATTTTTACGAAGTTTGCCTACTGATCGGCGGGAGCCTGTTACGTCAGTGTGAGTTCTCTCGCATAGGCTCGGCGATTCGTGCCCCCAATCTCTGGGTACGCAAAACCTAAATAGATATAACAGGTCACATTATCGCAACCGATGCTCAAGTAGGAAGCTATAGGATAGAGTAAGGTGCGTTAATAAATGTACCTAATTTGAATTTGCAGTGAACATATGCCTATTGAACCTTACTGTGCAGATCCCGAAAGTGACTACCGTACTCCTGGAGTTCTTCATCAAACGAGAAAGCAAGGTTTCCCTGTTCCGCGACCCCCTCTCACACTTCTGCCAGGAGCAAGTGGTTTTGGCGGCCCAAGACTGCTTGCAAAAGCTGAACCGGCAGGTTGTCACCTTCCAGGACATCCGTGACATGATTGAGAACCTCATCGGCCTTCACAGCTTGGTGCGTAGATTGCCACGTGACTGCAGGGGTATTCGTTCACATTTTGTAGGAAGTCAATGCAAATGGGTGGAAGATAAGTGTAGGGAAAGCGAGACTTTTGTTTTAGTAGCACACATGGCTGGCATGAGCATTACGAACCTATTTTGTTCGGTAGTAACGCATACAATAGCGTCTCCCCCTTTTTCATACCCTGTACCCTCTCAAGAAGAACAGTTTAAACAGGAGTGGATATCGCTGGCAGAATGGAAATTGTACGACAAGGTATCGTGAGTCCGGTTGTTGCGCTTTACCTTATGTTCCACGCTCTCAAGGGAAGCGAATTCACCCAAGACAATCCAGCACAACTACCGGCACATGCGGTTGTTAGAAAAAGACAGATTGTAGGACGAGTAACGCGAACTCGAAACGTGAGCGCACAAACCTTTGTATGGAAGGCAGGTCTCCTTGTAATAGCGCCTTTCTTGGATGCTTATTTTGAGGCAATATAAGATTACTTGGAAAACTGCCCTATTTCTGTCAAATCGAAATCGACATCAAGATATGTAGTCCGATTGTACGATCACGTTCGAGAGAGAGCTTCGGTGGACTACAAGATATCTGTGGACTCAGAATTTTGACGCGGTGACACCGTCGACGTTGAGCATGTTCTCTTGGTGACCGTGGCGCCAAATAGCCACTAGGGTTATGCACCTGTGTCTAAATTTGAATTCTTGTCGTCTGGGGAGCCTCTCAGGATTACCAAAAATTGGGTGAACATGCTTATAAGCAAATAGATTAATCTGCTTGATTATCAGCAGGGGATAGCAAGGCAGTAAATTGTTACACCAATATTTTTCTCACTGATAGTGGTTTATGAGAAGTTCGCTTGCCCATCTTGGTAAAACCTGCACGAATAAATGTAAATCACTACGATGTCACAAATAAAGTGGTAACATTATAAAATAAAGTTTGCAGGTTAAGCTTCTATATCTAAGCTGCAGCTGAAACTGGAGGCAGAGCGCTGTTGAAGTGAAAGTGATAGTACAGAACATGACAAAGTGATTTTGTGAAAGGTGTTCACGCAGATGTAACGTAGAACTGTTCCAAAGTGTTGTGCAGTAGCGGAGGGCTGCAATATTGGTTAAAAATGCATAGGGAGGAAAAAACAACTATCCCGTTTGAGCCTTATAAAAGTTAGCGCATAGGGTCGGATACTTCCGTGACAACCCAGCAGACGTGTACAACGCAAGTAATACGGCACTGATTCTGCGCTCTTAGTGAATGCGATGATAGTTACAGGAGGGAATACGGCTTTGGTAGCGCCGCTTGTACCCCATGTCAACTCGGTCAAGAAGCGCAACCTAGATATCAGAGATGAACTAGGGGGCGATCTGCCGATATGCCCTCATAGTGCGTGCGGAATTGCTGGCAGTCGTATGTGGCTGTACAGCAACCCTCTCTTGCAGTGCATGAAACGGGCTCCCGAGACGGCAAAAGAGCTGGGAACCACGATACGTAAGTTGACCATCATCATTGGTGAGCTGGCCACTTCCCTCGAGAAGATCTGCGAAGTGAGTGTCACCGACTGGATGGCCATCGGTGACAGCGTGGTCAGCAAAACGGAGAAGGTGCGCATGCGTAGATTCGTGCACGAGCATTTGAAGATTCCATAGTGTGCAGTTCAGTAGTCCTTACGCTATGATTGAAGTGAAGCCTGATCATGCACATTATCATAATTATTTAGCATTTCTTTAATGCACCAATTTAGCGGCGTGAGACATAGAGATGCTGAACCTTTTACGCATCTTGGAATTTCGGGATTCAGGGAGTTTAAAGTCTGGAAGAACCACTGAAACGTGTGTAGTGATACGAACACGTGCCAACCTAGCGCACGTCCAAATCTGAGGCAATTTTGTAACATTGAAACCACGTGCGTTGTCATGTGCTGCGTAGTCTTGCAATGGTGGAATAGTGAGTATTCCTTGGTGTATACTGTTCCCGTGCTGTCTTATTTATACACTGTATTGCTGATGCGTCAGATTCCCAAATCATGCCTTCTCGTTCCAAAGATAAAATTATGGTCATGACATACTTTTCCCTTTTACTTAATTATACAGCGAATAACTTTCTTATATTTGACGATATTGCTCCGAATTGAAAAGCGTCTTCGACGTCTTGCCTTTAGGTATGCTAGAGCTTCCGTTTGGAATCTAAAATAAATATTTATATAAAATACGGTAATTTGACCAAGAAATATTTATTGAGTGATGACGGATGATGAGTTTACGGAAGAACAGAAACAATTATATGTTCTGCACTTTTTCGCTTTTTCTTTTCATTTTTCAGCTCAATCTGGACAACATTCCGCCTTACACAACCTTCATACCAAAGATGAGGGAATTTAGGCCGCTCAAGCTTCTTGGTGCTGGCGGATTTGGGTAATTATCGCCTCGGCTGCAACTCCTTACACTCACTGCTCTTCTAATATGCTTCCCGAATTTGAGAAGCTGA
The DNA here is from genome assembly GCA_013339685.2 of Hyalomma asiaticum. NCBI lineage: Eukaryota > Metazoa > Arthropoda > Arachnida > Ixodida > Ixodidae > Hyalomma > Hyalomma asiaticum. The sequence continues at coordinate 128,501,508 of CM023481.1, read as the reverse complement.
ATGCGTTCCCGTTCTACACATAACACACAATGGGCTCTTTTCCGTGCAGCCCTGTCCCCCTTCTTTTTTGTTTTTTTTTTGTTTTGGTTACGCATTCAGGTGCAATTATAATAGCTTCTTTTTAAATTGTAACAAAGGTTTTCTCACGCATAAGATGTTGAGCATCCACTGTAGCCAGCTTGCTTTTAATCTACCATTATTAGAGTCGCGCAATTGATTAAAATTGTTTGACGTTTAGGTACCATAGTCAATAAGAAACGTGCATCCAAATAAATATCGTTTTGCGGTTGCTCGTACGTCGTGCTCAAAAGTTGGAACGGCGCAAACAATCTATCGATACCCATTTTCATAGGAAAACCTGTTGTGTCCGGCGCGCAAATTTCAAATTTCAACAGCAAATTTCAAGAGATCGATAGCAGTTTGCACGACGGGCACCGTTTGTGTATTGCCCCCGGTGCTTTTCCGCGGCCAGTAGGGCTGCTTCTCTAAGGTTGCGCTTGTCACGTAGTTTTTCAAGCTTTACGTATCGGCAAGTGGCTCACGCACTATTGTACCTTCTTCAGTGTTTATATATTTAATGTAACACATCTCCAGTCACTTCGACAGTGACAGGTGCCGACCAACTCCAACGCTGACGGTCACAAGACGGTTTGGAAGTTTCATTTACTTAAGTTCGTACTGCTGACTGTTTACCCACGTATTTGTAACGCGGCCAGCGAAGGTTGCAAAAGACATTCCGAAACTTGACGTTAGTTTGACATAGCAAACACATTACGAGTCGAAAATAGCATTTATTCTTCGTAGAGAAGTGTTCCTTAGAAGGGCCCTTAAGTGAAGTAAGTAAGCTTACATAGATAAAGTATCATCTGAACACAATAGCCGTCAATTTCACCTTCATGTGTCATTTATTAGGAGAGATAACGATCGTCAAGGTTTAGTTCTTGAACTTCGCACCGAAATTTGAGCACCCAAATGAAAGTGGGACGTTGCAATTTAAAAGTATTTTTCGTCTTTGGGATGTGGGCTTCCAAAAATTTTCTGAAGCTGACATATTTGGTCTCTTTCTCCCCCAGAACAAAATGTAATTTCTTTCACCAATCAATAATTACGACGACCCTGCCAGACGGCATCATTATCTGTGACGTTACAATGAGTTGTAGCGGGAACCTCAACATGGCGTTGCCACCTCTATTTTCTCCTACCCGTCTTCTCGCTTACAAAGCGTATTCTTGAGGCCAGAGTGGTGTCTTTGACATCGTGAAAGGGTGGCTATGTGACACAAGAAAAGACGTTTTTCTCCCCGTGATGTCCTTTTGGAGCTCACTTGAAAGGAATTAATTTGTGTCATCAAAGTTCACATTGTGAGACGGACACTGGAAGATCCTAAAGACGTTTACACGTTTGTTCTATAAGCTTTCCTCAGTAGATCGCCAATAGCTAGACAGTGCTGCGTGTCTTGGGCATGAAATTGCACATTGTTTCGATTCCGCATTAATGGCTATAAGCTAAATGTGTCGCACCTTTACCAAAACGTAATGATCGTGAAGAAGTTGCTACGCAGTTGCTCTTGGAGGGGATAACAGTAGTTAAAGTACACAGACGATTGGAGGGCTTCCACGACTTGAAGCACATACTTTTCCTTATACATTTTGTTATCCTCAACGCTCCTCTATTATATCGTTGCCAGTGGGCTTAATATTCTATTGGACTGGAATGAAGTCATGGTGCAGATTTCACAGTACAACTACAATTGAGAAGCGTCCCTTTCCTCTACGTCCTCGTCACTAAGAGCTAGTAAAACAAATAATGGTTACTTTATCACAATTATGTTCTGGGTTGTATGAAACGAAATATCACAATTATGTTCTAGGTCGTTTGAAACAAAATAAAGCGGATAGGCGCCTAAGACTGCCAACAAATGTGCTGCAAGGTAGGTGCACATGCCTTGTGAAAGTAGTGAGATTAGTCTACTGTGGTATCAATGCAAGTTTTCTCATCCTTTCGGCATGAACTCAAGACCAGTTCTTCACGTTCCACACAAAAGCAGTTCTTCAGATGCCTTAGCTACCTTTCAGAGCATAAAATTTCCCAAAGGGCACCTTTGTTATTGTCTACTTTATGAAAAATTAAGTGCAGGCTGGCTTAGCTCTCGAACCCAGCGGTAAACTCAGCTGTAAACCCAGCAGTAAAGCAGTGCCAGTGAACGTGAAAGTTGCAGCAAGTGCGGAGCAGTGATTTGCCCGTGTTTCCCTTGTGTTGTGATTGTGTTATGTTGTGGTCATCGTGTGTTGTGGCTATGTATATGTCGTGGTTATGTTGTGCTGTGGTGTTTTCCTTTTTGTAATGTTTAATACTATGATTTGTGTGCTTATCGTTTTATATGTGATGTTTATTCTATTTTGATGCTAAGGTAAGGAATGGTAGTGTTATGTTGCTCATCCGTTGCTAATTGTCTTGCAAATGTCTCTGTCGGGGCTAATCTCGGGTTTATCAGTGTTTGTCTTGTTTTGTTTTTGTTCTTGTTCTTTGCTTGCTATTGTTTCTTCTAAGGTGTAGGAGTGGGCTGAGGGCAAGAATGTGTGTTGTGAGTGAAGGGCAAGAGCATGTCCGCTTTTACCTTCTCTTTAACTCGAGACAGAAGACTGACCACAAAGCTATTTATTTATTTATTTATTTATTTATTTATTTATTTATTTATTTATTTACCTTCGCATAATCGTTCCAATGTAGCAGCGGGCTTAGGTCAAGAGCGTGAGTAGTGAGTCGAGGGCAATAGTGGATCGGCTTTTCCCTCGTGCGTGAACACAGCGACATGAAATCTCAACAGACGCCGACAGTCCTGGCCCCTGAAGTCATCCAAGCTTCATATTGACAGAAGAAATTCTGCATATTACTTATTGTCATATAATCAGTAATCCAAAAACACTCCGAGCTCATCCCATGAGTTAATGAGACGGTATGCTACTTCCTTACCCGCCGTAGAGTGGCACGTTATGTTGCCGAGATCTTTGTACATATAACCAGCAGCGTACGGTAGCGAGACTGTGATGACCGCATTTATTCAGCGGGAATCTGTGGCGTAAACATAGTTGCATTTATATGAGCCTGCTTGTCACCGTTTGCAAGAGCGTTTCAGATGTGGCAGTTCCCGGGCCAAGGTGCCTCCAAGGAGGAAGTACATGCTTTATGGGATGTTTCATCATGACACAAACGTGTGTGTGACAGCTACAATTCATTCTACATTGACGAGTGCATCGCGCAAAAATGTCAACTTGTGCTTAAAAAATAACATGTTTCATAATCGTAGCTAAAGACGTCGGCTTTGCGTAGAAAATACTTATGCATAAGTGGTAACAAAAAACTGCAATGTGATAGCTGAGCAAGTTGTAGATTCTTAAACACTCGCTGAGAAAGCACGCAAACTTCCGAGGTTTGAAGACGTAATTTGTTGTAATCGAGCTCGAAGTAGCTATGGAGGCACATGGGAAACCAGCGCTGAAAATTCGCAGACCGAAAGCAGCAAGTTAACACCAAGACTAGCGAGTAGAATACACTGTAGTTATGAGCACATGCTCCAATTTCAAATTTGAAAAATCCAAGCTCATCTTGAGGCATATATGTGACTTTGATATCTCTTAACTCCGGTGGGCTAACGCATAGCAATGTGTGCGCTCATTGCAACATGCTTGTTCATGGGTAAAGCCTGGCTGAACGCATCCGTGTAAGCAAACATCCATAAAGGTGCGACACTACTATCGTTGAAGATATCGCGCCGCTTTCGTGGGGACTCTACGGGACGCCGTCCGAATACCTTAGTAAAACGATAAAGCTACCCCAGTGATTCCCCAGAAGTCCAGATTTGAAAAGAAATGGAAATATTCCGCTTGGCAAAATATCTCTCTCAGGTAGGAAAAAAAAAAAAGCACGGCGATTCTAGGCAGTTGAAGTGCCCTTTCGTTTCCAGCTTAAGCGAGTGGCTGCTTTTGTACCCTCTCTTATTTCTCCTTACCAGTACTTTTTTTTTTCTTTCGGTGCGCAAAGACGACGGACATAGAATGGGTAATGCAAACCTACAATTCGCCTTTGCTTGTCTTATTACATTTGTGCCTATGTCTTCTGCACGCTGAAAACCTTCGATCATGGAATATAAAATAGTTAAACTCGGTCTCAACCAGCCGAACTTATATCTTTCGGAGACGACAAGGATCACATAAAAATAACACACAGGCGAATATTCTTTAAGCATTACTCGCACGTTAGGTGTAGCTGTGTTGCGTGCGATTTAAAATACATGCGTTAACCAGTAATATAATAAGAATGCACTGCAGATTTTTTTTTTTCAGTTAAACCATCGTTGTTATTAGGAGAACATTTATGTGCAGGTAATGTAAGCCGCTTAGTTGTGAGCAAATGCCCATTTGGTACAGATTATGCGAGTGCGTCTTGGGTGGAGGAAGGGGGAGGGGGGGAGGGAGGGGGGGGAGCTTACCTTGTTTCCAATTAGCAGTCGTGCAGGACGCTGACAGTGAGCGCTTTGACCGCAGGGCGGTGTACAAAGCGGTGTACGCACCAGCCAACTACATATGCACCGTCAAATTGGTGGCCATGGACCGGTTCACGCGTCACAAACAAGCCTGCATAGACAAGGTGGTCGCATCCGTCATACGCAGCCCCTTCCTGGTAAAATACTACTGCTGCTTCTGTGCCAAGGCAAGCACACACTGCATTTGAATTGCGTCTTGTTTTTGCGTCGAAGTTGTTAATGCACTTTATTAGCAGTCATAAGCATGCCACAAAACGTTTTCTAAAAAATCCCATTTATAGCAGCGTCTGTGCCTCCCAGTGGGCACGGGCGACCACCGAGAGAATATAAAATGTGCCACGTGACCGCGCATTGTAGTAAATATTAGATGATTTCCGTCAAAGGCGCTAATGGTATAATCTGTATCAAGGTCCTTGCAAAAGCGAAATCTAATTATGACAGACATCATGCTGGCACACACAAAATTTATTCTAACCACTTGGCTTCCTCCGGCATGCACCATATGAACAGTACAGAACTGCGCGTTCCTGCATTGTACCTTCCTCGAGTGAGGCCTCCGCCGCGGGGATCGTACTTGATGCCTGGTGTTCTAATCAGAACTACCACTAGTAGCGCGGTAATTAGTCTTTTAGTCGTACTAAATCCACTAAAGTATGCAACGAAGACGGATGATTTAGAAGAAGTTATCAAGTTAACTCTAATCGGAGCGTGCTGCAGAGATTACAATGGCACTAAAGCAGTAGTCATTTCCAGTGGCTTCACGCTACACTGATGATAAGGAATTAAAGCATGTCTGCAACGAGAGGAACTAGGAATTATAAAGGAGGAAGTAGGTACTGGTAAAAAGCATCAAAACTAAACTAAATTTGCCAGCTGTCGTCATAAGCATGCATGCAGACGAGCAAATGTTTGGATCTGAAATATCGCTCAAATGTTGCTGAATCCATTTACGATATCAGCCCATGGCGCAACTCTACATTTGTGTGAAAAATTATAACAATTTACTCTAGACATTTGCCAGAGCGTAGTGGTTTGGGCAGCGATGGCCGAGCGGGAGGAGGAGGAAATAGGATGTCTGCAGCTCGTGTCGCGGGAAATAACTAGGACGGCGTGCGTACATGCGTGTGCGCGCGTGCGTGTGTGTGTGTGCTTGTGCGTGTGTAATGCAAGACCGTTTAGCATATTCTTTTTATGCGTGGTGCCCAGCACAACAGTAACTAAACATCAGGATGGGCGCGAGAAACTGAGCCCCCCCCCCCCCCCTTCAAAATAAAGAAAAAAGTCGTGCAGTCGTGCAGTGGGAAGCGGCGTCATGCAAAACAGTCAGCGAGGAAACTGCCTAGGACGAATTGTTTGGCATTCTGCAAAGTGTTAGAGTGGGATCGAGGTCTGTGTGCAAAGCTCATCAGTACCCGCTCATGAGTACGCTTAAACCAGGAACGTCGACAACACCGTGGCGATTGAATGGTAGCTCATGGTACGACGTAACGTTGGTACTCACGTTAGTCCAAAGCCCAGGCTATGCACTATTGTAAGTGTCGTTCGTGGAAGTATTCGTACCAGCTAAGTCGCACAAAACCATAACGAAAAGTAGATGAACATATATGCTGTTATGTGAGTGCTTATCACACGCGCAATTCACGTTACACAAGCACCGTCATTACAAATCCAGGTGCAACAGGATTATTTGTTCATTGTACAGCTGTGTGTGTGTGTGTGTGTGTGCGTGCGTGCGTGGTGCGTGTGTGTGTGTGTGTGTGTGTGTGTGTGTGTGTGTGTGTGTCGCGCGCGCGTGTGAAAGGGGGGGGGGGCGCAGTAGCCTAGTGGTCCTTGTTCGATATCCCCATACCACTTGGTAAGTTGCAGGCGCGTCTGTTCTTTTATGTCTACATTGCAATCGCAAGCGAGGACAAAGGGTGTTGCTTCCTTGCTTAAGAGCGGAGCTCTTTCGCAAGCAAATGTGGTGACTTGGTGGGCCTGATCCTGACACCAGCGCCACGGCATTTCTTCAGGCAAATGTTGCATTGTAATTCGTATCCTGTAAGTACATGAAACGGCACACGACCGCCGCGTACTTCACAGCAGTAACCCATATGGTGCACCCACCAAAATATCCACATGGTTTCAACGAAGCGATCGCTTCTGTAAGCTTGTCCTCCAGTGTGTGGGCCGATCCTGGTGGTAGCGAACCATCTGAGGTGCAAAAAACTACGCATGATTGCAGTATCGTTATTCGTGACATACATGGCGAGAATATCATGTTAGTGATGTAAAGGTCAGTCATTCATATCCGTCATGCAATTATATCCTTCCTCCTCATTCTTGGTGTGTGCCAGGAGAACGAGGCGACCAAGAGAGCACCGAGACGTAGGCGGCTAGATAGATCCGGTCCAAGTGACTTCAGTTCGCCAAGAAATGCTTCGCATTTAATACATGATTTCAAACGAAATTATATCTCTGAATACATTCCTTTGTTGAAGCAAGATCTTACTTTACTCTCATTACTTTACAAGATCTTACTTTACTCCCATAGGGGCTGTCCGGCTAGCGTTTGGGTGATATCGAACTATGACATCCATTTGATGATTCTCCTATGAACCTCACACCTTCTTTTTAACACTGTAGTTCAAGCACGGCTCGTTTCACTTACTTGTTTTGTTTAAAATCGTTTTAACATTTTCAAAAAAAAAATATTGGATGACACCACTTATTGTTTAAAATGTGGGAAGAGAGCACCTACGACGCTTGGCAAAGAAGTTATGCTACTCAGGGGTGCACACCATTCCACTCCTTTCAGCGCATTGTTTTTCCGGCCACGTGCACAGGACTCGTACGTGACTATGATGGAGTACATCTCGGGCGTGGACCTGATGCGCGTGGTGACCAAGGCTAACTACCTGAATATCGACCACGTGCAAATAATAATGGCGCAGCTGATCCTTGCTCTGGAGCATCTTCATTTACGAGGCTTCTTGCATCGAGACGTAAAGGTATCCAAGTAAGTTCACTCACCGTAGCTGCGGGAGCCGTAGAGACACGTCTTAATGAAAAGAATTGCAGCATGCTCATCGTCCCTGGCGCCCGGGTCAAGTTGATCGACTTCGACACCAACAAGGTGTGCCTCGGTCACTGTGAGTGCCCTTTCATTACCTTAGAGCTCAGTGAACAAACCTTCTTAGTTTTAGCGGAGATAGTAGGGTCAGTGTTTCTGTGTGCAGATGCAGAATCACAACTGGATTATGAACTACAGCAACACTTATGAACCTGCAAGGAATTAGCCAACGTACAGCGCTATGAAATGCTATTCGGGCCTGTCGTAGTATATTTCAAACAAAAATTCTCTTATTGACCTACTGAAATGCGTTCTGCAGTGCATGTGTATGCATGTATACATGTGACTATAAGATTGACATTTTAGTCTGAGATTGTTCTCTCTATGACAGTTTCGAAACGACTGGTAAAAGGATATTTCGCCAGGACAGCGTTTGAATTTCATGACGGCGAGTCAGCGGGTACGATCCCGTACATGGCTCCCGAGATCCTTAAACGGCGACCGTACGGTAAGTGTGCCGCACAAATACCGCTCAGCTATAGCTGTGCTCACGTATTCACGCGGTTCTTCCGCAGGTAGGGCCTGCGACTGGTGGTCTACGGGTATCGTATTTTACAAGTTGATGACCGGCAGAGTACCATTCAGAGGAAGGACGAAGCAGCTTCTACGAGATCGCATCATTGGAGGTAAGACAGTCCTGCGGCTAAACTTAAAGCAGGAGATTGCAGAGCAGATCTAAAGTGTGAAATGCGTGCGAAACGTGGCAACGACAGGTTCCCTGAACATGAGCTGGACCAAATGTGACGATTCATGCTCAGTTACATCGAGCGATTTCCCGCCTATGTAATAAGAACAGAAAGAGCTTATTGATATACTGCCCAGAATACAGTGACCGAGGAAGTCTGCCAGTAGTTTCATGCCTGTAGTGCTCCTTTTGAAAAGCGCGGAAGAGTAGCTTCAACGAATTCTTACCACCACTTCGTGCTTTTCTCAAAGGGTCACTGATAGGAATATTATTCCGGTGTAAATAGTTAACCTACTCTGTCAAAGCAGTTTTCATTTATTCATTTGCCTGGAAAACGTTGATTAAAAAGTCCAAAGCTTCCTTTTTAATCTTACATCTGGAAGACAGCGAAGTAGGACATGACGGGTACGAAAGCGTTCCCCCGTCTTTGACAATTTTATACTTGTGTTGGTTTCTTTTTGTTGTCACAAATATCGCCCGACACTCACAACGTTCCGCGTTCTGTTCTTTTTCGTTGCAGTGTGTGTCTGACCCACCCACAAAATACAGTCCACTGCAAAATTTATGGCCTCGTGTGGCATTGGCAGGCGTATTTGCGACTATTCAGGCTTACCTACATAGCGTACTTTTGCTTGCAAATTTGTCCTTAAAGTGTTCAGACAGTCTAGCTTCGTCTTGTATTACCGTTTAGCACGTTCCATTAAGTCCGACGCACCAGTTTGCTGCGGCGCTTGTATAGGGTCACTCTGGCGCTTGTTGCAGCGCCGCTGAAGTGGCCTAAGACCGAGGAGCACCCGCACTCCGCAACGCCAGAGGCTAAGGACATGGTATTCAAGCTCCTGCGAAAAAACCCCATAGAACGGCTCGCGTCTCGGCACTACCAGGACCTCAAAAATCACCCTTTCTTTAGCGGCTTCAACTGGAAGGCACTGAGTGCGAACAAATATCTCTGCGAAATATCGGCGATCGCGGAAGCTATGGGCGGCGGTCTCGGCACACTGACGGCCGGCGAAGATGGAGGTGGCCGTGAGATCTCCAGGAAGCCCAGGTCGTCCAAGCCGCCCTCGAGAGGAGAGTCGCCGCCCGAGAGAAGGGAGGAGCAGCAGCTTTGTGAGTCGCCGCTCTGGGATCGATACATCGGCCCTCCTTTGTCAAGGCCAGCAAACAAAAAATCCGAGTAAATGTTTCCTTCAAAGGAATTGGACTTATAACAAGGCAGTCTAAAGTGCGTTTTCTAATACAGTCACCGAATATTCGTACCGCCAATATTCGTACCGCCAAATATTCGTACCACCGAATAGTACCGCCGAATATTCGTACCGCCAAATACCATATCACATAAATTACACTGCAACAGAAAAACGGTGCTTCAATAATCTTGTCAGAAGTATAGTACTTGCGTTTAGCCTGGTTTGATATAGGCATCCTGCCATAAAGGCTCCCTATGTTGGTATCTATATGTCCTTGCAGTCATGCAGCTTAATTATTCTGGGTGTCGAACGATGAGTATATGAATCAAGCACAAAGAACATCAGGCTGGACGCAATCTATTATCTACAATCTCATCACGTGGTTCCTACGTGAACTTGCTACTGGCCATCTATTTTTGACGTTTGGACCGCGCTCCAATTAACATACTCTCGAAAGGGTTCTCGACAAGCAAAAGGTTTAACCAAGGCAGTTAAATGTTTTTCAAGAAAAAAAAAAAAGAACGTGATAGTGAAAGGCACTAACTAGCCTGCACGAACTGCACAAAGATCCTCTCAAGAAAATACTAAGGGGAAGTTGTTATGCAGCGCTGTCTGTTTTTCGATTACTTCTGCGAACACCTGTATAGTTATCAAAGTGTATAGTGCATAATGAGTATGACACCGTTTTCAATACTTACAGCTGCTGGTGCCACAACGAACACGAAGAAGCGGAAGCTTCAAAAGATCGAAGAGATGATCGACATGGAGCCCGACTTGCAAAAACCTCTCTACACGTACGCCTCGGCCAGCTTCAAGAAGCTTGTCCTCACGGTGAGATAATTCGATCTGGCGCTTTACAGGTCACTGAAAAGTTGTTATACGTTCCCCCGGTGACACTGTCCGCGCTGCTACCCAGTAGTTTTGCTTCGCTTTTGCGTTATTATAACTAAACATTTGAAAATAGCTGAATGACGTCGCAACTTGTGAGGTAATACCGAGTATTTCCTTTTGAGAATGCGCACAGTTCTAAGATGAATACGACAATGGAGCACAGTGTTCTGGCATCACACGCCGAAAGACATGTAATGCGCGCGAGAAAGAAAAGGAAAAGAAAAGGAAAATTGCTTGGTATACTCAACATTAATTATACCGACTGCTGAATCTTAATAGAATATTATATTCATCCTGAAAAGCTAAAACGAACTATTTACGCACCATCGGCATGGATGACCTTGAGGCGGAATTTAACCCGTACGTTTAGGTACAAAGGCTATAAGAAGTACTAATTCGACACACACCCAAATTAGGTAGCTTTTGTACTCGTGTGGTCAGTGGCCACCACCAGTTTCAATGTACTGGTATGCACCTACGTGGCTAAAGATTTGTTCCTTCGAGCTCCTTTCGTGGTTCGCCAAACATGCTGCTGCATTCGGGGCGATTTATTTCTCTCCGAGCTAACTCCTTTGTATCAATGCCAACAGGAGAAGTTCAGTTGTTCAGGGAAAGGTAGTGGCTTGTACAGTGATTAAAAAGATTAAGCCAGTTCCACTGCAGTGAACCCAGTACGCAGTGCGCAGCAGTGATCCGCCTGTGTTTCCCTTCCGTTTCTGCTGTGTTTATCGTCGCTGACTCCAAATTATTTTCGCTTAATTTTATATCATTCCGCCATCATTTACCCTGAATGTGTATATGTTATTTTATTACAGTAATTTGGTTTATATTAACTGTTCTTAATCTGGATTCATTTATTTTTAGCCATTATTCATCACGCTTACGTTAGTCTATCGGGATACGCGGCGCAGTGATTCGCCTTTGTTTCCTTTGTGTTTATTTTGTGTTTATCGCCGCTGTTTTCGAATTATTTTGGCCTAATTTTATCTCACTAAATCATTAATAACCCTCAATCTGCATCTTTTATTTCTTTTCATACCAATCTGGTTTATTTTACCCATTTTCAATCTGGATTTGTTTTGATATGATTTGGTCAGTGATTTGCACGGTTTCGCCTTGTTTCCAGCGGCTGTTTTCTGAGCGTGAGCATGACATGAGATCACAGAAGGAGCCGACGGCTCTGGCTCCTAAAGTGTTCTGCGCTTTAAAAAGTAAATCAGCAAGGAACGTCGCCATGGCCAACATTCCGACAAGTGGTCACGTCTTCGTCAGGATCTGACGAACACAAGACCACTAATCGAAACTGTACTTTTTCATTCATAACAAAGGGTAGTTTGACGAACATTACCTTCACTTTGTTTTAGTTATAAGGAATTGTAGCAGCAGCGCAAGATGCTAAAAAAGAAAGTGCAGTGGGGACAATATGGACGATATAAATGCTTTCGATTCGTCCTGTATATGTGTTAGTGAGCGAGCGTGTATGTGTGTACATGTGTGTGTGTGTATGTATGCGCGCGTGTGCGTACGTGCGTGCGTGTGTGTGTGTGCGTGTGTGTGTGTGTGTGTGTGTGTGACGAATGGACAGAAAACTGTATAGAAGTGATGGTGCCACTTGGGTGCGGCAGCAGATAGCATAGAAAGGATCTCTCGTTCAGCCTACAGTGCCGCTAATTGCGAGCGTATCTGGAAAACAAGGCTGTGTTGTCACCAGTACGTGGGTAGCGAAGCATCGCTTACTCAAATGTAAATCAAATGTAAACATTAGTGGGGAATGAATGAGCTCACTTCGACCGGCTACGCCATCTTGCCAAACACACGGCTCTCGTTTCGTGCGTAAGTGTTCAACGCTTTATTCTTAAAGTAGCGTATGTTCATAAGGGCTCCAGCTACGTTTCGTTCTGCGCATGCGGAGTGAGGGGCACAATACGCTAACGTTAGATCTAAATCGTTGCGTTCGCTGCTTTCCACTGTACTAGAGCTCCCTATTAGTAGGCGGCGCGAAACATTAAAAGCAAGCTTTTGAACGAGCTGCTCCTGTCAGGCGTGTATAGCTACAGCCTCCAAGCAGCAACTAGGAAGAGTAAGAGAAACAAGATTACCTAATGTGCAAGTGAAGCCTGACTTAATACAAAGAATATCGAGCGGATTTTTCAGAGCTTCACTGCAGAAGTTTTGCGCAAGTTGCTGTATTGCGCGAACGACCGCGAATCTTAATAGAGAGACGTGCTGTCATAAACCTCGGCGTCACGTGCGACTTCGCACCTTTGAAGAAGGTGCGAATATCTATTACCACCATGCCGACTGCTGCTTGGTTATTTAAAACGAATACTGCGCTCCCGTGTCGGTGTGCTGTCGCCTCGCCGGGTGGCTTCATTGTTTTGATGTGCAGCTAATGAGACGTGAGACGTCACTATAGTAAAGAACACTGCCACGAAAGCGCACAATTAAGTGCGTTGCACAATATTCATTTCACAAGGCCCGACTGGTACTAACGTGAAATCCGATGTACTGCATCTTTGCTGTACAGATTTGTTGGGGTACATGAAATCTATAGAATTCCGAGGCTATGTTACTTAACAAAGCAACAGCGCATACTTACCCGTGCGGTGCGGCCCCTGTCGATTACGTGACCACACTACCAGGTAGTATTAGCTCCGAAACATACAAGAAAGCTTGTTACGCAATTTCTGCGTAGGAATATCCGCAGCGCTTTCGAGACGATGGCGTTCCATTTGTGACGCAAGCGCAGGCACCATCTTTCTCCTGAAGTTGTATTGGCTAACACGACATCACTGGTACTCCGCCACCTATATTATTTTTAGCACGATCGTAGCCATGTATATGCCCGAAGAGTGTTCAGAAAATGTACCGGGTGGATGTACCTGTTGTTGGGTGCTCACAAAGATCTTTCTAACACTGTATTTCTTCTTCTTCTTCTTTTTTTTTCTTGCATGGCGCTCGAATCCATACCATCTATAGCAATCCAGCAATATACCCAAAAATAAAAATTGAATGGTAAACAGCACCGGTAACTGGCCACATTAGGAAAGTATACTTGACCCACAGTTGTATCATAACCTTTATTTGAACTACACGCATCTGTAAAATTTTTAATTAATAAGGATATTTCACAGATAGCGCTGCATGGACGTTCCCCATATTATAGCGCACACCATGTACACAAATCAGCTTTAGCAGTCATGCATCCCACGCTGGAACTCTGTAGAATAAAACGGCTGTTGGCTGATATCCCCCAGGAACGATGCAACTATGTATTCAGTCTTTCAGGCAGAATTTTACTGTTGTTTCTCAGGTCCACCATTGACAGGACAGCGGCGAAATCCATGCGCAGAGCTTTCTGTTCATAAAAAAATATCTTTAACCTACTGCTCGCCTTCCCTAAAAACACGTTACCAAATTGACAGCACCGGCGCCGGCATTTTAGTGCAGTCATATTGTAAGAAGTACTTCGCGAATACCCACGTATTGTCACCGAAAAAGAAAAAAAAAAACAAGAAAGAAATTTTAAGCGTTGTTGAAGAGAAATCACAGAGAAAGCATTCAATGAAGTGTTTACTGTTGGGGCACATATTGTCAGGTTGTCCAGCAAACAACGAATGTGAACACACGCCGTTGTCAGTGAGGTAGGTGCCCAGAAGTGCCTCAATAGCTCAAACGCACGCATTCGTACAGAGAGAAAAAGGAACAAGGTCATGCGACGCATAGCAGAAATTGAAATTGTAAAGTTGCACTGCCTATCTCACGTGTGCGACGTACGAAAATAGGACCTTAGCAGTGTGAATAGAGGCCAGGCATATTTTAGCGTATGGATGACATAGCTCTCTCAAAACGCTGTGTCTATCCTTTCTTTTCTTCATGCAGCTGAAAGCAAAAAGGGCCGTCGAAGTGGATGACAATTTCATGAACACTTCAGGAATGGAATCCTCTGAAATTGATTACAGAAAAACTTCAGTCGGAGACAGCATGATTGGAGCTGGCGCAATGTCCGGTAAGCTTGGCAGCATTCTCAATGGTTTTTGACCAACTTGAAACAAAATAAAAGCAGGTGGCATGATGCCATCCTCTTCAAGTATTGAAAGGTCATTAGAATCGAAAGCACGAGGTGTCACTAGCCTTTAACTGAGCGAGAAGTGTCATTAAACAGCGTACTTCGTTAGATTTTCCATCATTCCTTTCCTATAACGCTTATTTTCTGAATATACACGAAAGTTCAACAACAGGCGTCTTAATTTTGATTTATCATAGAAGTTTTAGGTCCCAAAAGCACGATAGGATTACAAGTTATGCCGTAGTGGAGGGCTTTGGAAATTTCGACCACCTAGGGTTTCTTGAACGTGTACTGACATCGCAAAGCACACAGGTCTCAACATTTCGCTTCCATTGCAATACCGCCGCCGCGGTCGGGATTCCATCCCGCGACCTTCGGGTCAGCAGCCAAGCGGCCACAGCCACTGGACCATTGTGGTGAGGCAGCAGCAGGTGTCTGTGTCTAGACAAATGTGAAAGCACAAATCTAGCTTATGACCTAACCCTGAAGTAAAACTTTTAGCATCTGGTTCATAAAAATATAAAAACAGAGCGGAAAATTTATTTTACAAGTTATACTTTTGGAAACATTTGCGCACGAACTTGCGCTCTTCGCATGATTTGTGTGCTCTACATGGGTGTAATTCTTGCGTGAACAACTATGGAGTGAAATTAAAATTCTGGAGTTAATAAATAGCGTTCATCTAGGCGCCATGCGTTCGTAACTTAGCACCGAAGGTATACAACTCAACTCTACTGCTACAGCAATGCAGCACTGGAGAAACAACGTGGTGTTTGCACTCCTAATCCCTACATTTCGACTGCTTATAGTGGCAGCCAACTCAACGAATCCAATTAAAGGCTCATAACTCCAATTTTTTGTTTAATTTTCTTGCTCACTGTCAGATTACACATCTCTGCCTTGTTGAATTATGCTTCCTGCTTCTTAAAGCTCCGTTCTACGTCGAGTTTTCGTGCATATATGTTGCGTGGGGCTGTAGACCGCAGTATTTGTCGCAACTTTCCGTAACTTTTCCACTGAATATAATCGTTTTTATTGCCTAGGAATGAGTGAAACACAAACGGCACGATCATCAGAGAAGCTCGACGTCATCCTTTTCCGGAGAAGGAGCCTTGGAAAGTTTTGGAGCTTCGGCGTTAACCTCGAAAGAGTCAAAGGCGAAGGAGACAAGTTCTACTACATGGTCGAAGTAAGGGAATACTCTCGGTAAATTTTCTGCATACAACGGGGTCTGGAGCTAGAGCATGAGAACGGGAAAGACTGAGAAATATGAGGACGGAAAATCT
This sequence comes from Hyalomma asiaticum, assembly GCA_013339685.2. Taxonomy (NCBI): domain Eukaryota; kingdom Metazoa; phylum Arthropoda; class Arachnida; order Ixodida; family Ixodidae; genus Hyalomma; species Hyalomma asiaticum. The sequence continues at coordinate 128,485,732 of CM023481.1, read as the reverse complement.
CACATTAGAGTGTTTAATTACGCAGATTACGCAGCATTTTTAACACCAAAACACGTATTCTTGTTTCCTGTTCTTGTTTCCAAGAGTTTTGGAGTGCACCCAAGCGCCTTAAGGCAGAGCTCCATACTTTCATCAACAATATAAGGGGAGTTGATGGAGTGACCCGATTTTTTAGACACAACCGAATGCAAACCATCTATGAGAGTCTTACCCTCAAGCATTTAATGTTTTTCATTTTATTGTCAAATAACCTCGCTGCAACCTAACAAGAGTACACATCAAACTATATAGCCATTAAACATCACTAACGTGTTTTTTACACGTTAGTGGTCTCTGGTTTTTTTTTTTAACCACACCGAATAGAGCTTCATGGTCATGTTCCGACACCCTCCGGTGCTTCTGTGACACTTTATTTTTGTTTGTTTGTTTCGGGTAAGCGCAGAGCGTGAAGCGTGGCAGTCCTGCCCAGCGGTCGCAGCTGCTCCAGGGGGACGTGGTGATCGCAGTAAATGGGACGGCCATCAGCAAGATGCCCCTGCCTTATGTCAAGAAGCTTCTCAACTCGTCCGGCGACCAGGTCATCATCACTGTGCTCTCCTCGAGCGCGTACCGCATATTGAACACGAGGTGAGCAAGACATCTCCGGGCAACTATAGACGGCTCAGGCTTGGCCATTTCAGAAGCAATAGCGTGGATCACGTGGCAACGGTTCTGTATTGTGCTCATGTACGCCGTCGAATAACAGTTAATATTAAAAACAAAAGCCCCCGCAATTGGTACTTTGCACAGAGTACTCGAGGGGAGCTCTTCAAAACAAAAGGATGCAATACCAATTTAAGGTTACACACTCAGACGCCCATCTCCGTGTCTGCAGGAGGATATACGGGTGGCGTAAGGAGCATGCTGTGCCCCTATCGTGCTGCTTTATACGTTGTACTAGAAGTCTGTAAACGGACAGACCATCGGGCTACGTACTATGATCACTACTTTATTACCCGCAGTGCCTCATATAAATTCTAACGATGTACGCTCGTGAAATTTCTGCTGCATGCATCGACGTTACAGCGCATTCGCAAAGTTCAGTAAGAAATAGTTCTACCACCTTCGGTAATACGTAATTGTGACAATGCGAAGTTACATAAGGACATATCTTTGGTTGCACCGAGCTGTGCTAGTCACCAATATCTGACCATCGGTGCGTATAAGTAGAGACTGCACACGCTCAGGTATTGCAACCGTCGTTGGGCACAGTATAGGTGAAACATACTTTGCGTCCCGAATTATGTGAAATGGCGGCCACATTGAATCCGCGTTAGCGTTATCTGGTAAGCGCATTTAATTAGTGGCACACGAGGGAGCGAGTTTCGAAGTTCGAAGTATCCTTTACACTACCAAGGGGCCGCATTACTTCGATATCTCCTTATTTCTGGGTACTCCCTCTGTATTTTTCTACGTTTCATCTTAACGAAGGCGTATATCTCGCGCGTTTAAGAATACACACATCCGCAGGTACGCTTCCTCTCTTTAGCTATGTGAATTTTTCCCATGCGTATTTTCACAAAGCGGCAAGTTTCATACAAATGCAAGAGATTGCTACTTCTCGTTTTTCCTTCTTGCCAGTGAGCAGATTGAGTATTTCAGTACAGTAAATCACTCATCACGCTATCGCCATTAAGTCACAAGAGTGCCATCGTCTTGCTACGCGGCTTCCCGCGTGCTTGTCTGAAGTGGACAAGTAGCAACCGGGCGCACCTATAGACCATATTTCAGTAAATGCTTCAAGTCTAACAACAAGATGGCTTGATCATCGAGCAATCGCCTCTTTCATCACGCCACACAAGGTCCTTTATAGTTACTCAGGCGATATATTCTGCATAATGCGGAGAAAACCTTTCCCTTTCATTCGTTATTGCATCTAAGTATAATGCTTAAGTCTCTATCAAATTCGAATCCCGGCTGCGGCGGCTGCATTTCGATGGAGGCGGAATGTTGAGGCCCGTGTGCCCGTGTTGAGGCCCGTGTGATTTCACCGCACATTAAAGAACCCCAGGTGGTCAAAATTTCCGGAGCCCTCCACTACGGCGTCTCTCATAATCATAGCTGGTTTTGGGACGTAAAACCGCACAAATCAATCAATTATCCTCTATCAAATTCACAGTGAAGAAGAACAAGATGGCGAGCTACGCTTTGTGGACACCCTTACGTAACGTGGCCTGAGCAGTAGGGCGTTTACCAAGTACAGAAAGAGCACGCACACAGGCAGGCATCTAGCATTTCATTTGCCTATACCAAAAAAAAAAAAAAGCTGAAACATTGGTTGACGCCTCCCCTGTCAGCAGAACCAATCCAATCGGCACAACGCCGAAAACCGGGGCTACTGACCTGCAAGGAGTTACTGAAATCTCTTGGCATGTGGACACCCTATGTTTTTTCTAAACTCGCTGGAACGCCAGCTACACCGTACGTGCCCAACGTGGGCGAGGCTTATGTGGCTTGGTCTGCATTTAACGCGGTTATGACGTTCGTGTAACTCAGACGCCAATGCTAAATTTACTCTGGTAAGCGTAAAAGAGAAGCTTCCAAAGAACAAGTTTCCTGGCGTTGCATGCTGTATTCCACGTGACGATTGCAACTGCGTGACATTTCGAGACATATATGGTTTAAACAAATATTTCACGCACATAAAATAAAAGTCTTTTTTCTCTCTCTCGCTCTCTCACATTTACAACCTTTCCAAAATCAAGCATTGAGGGTCATCAGTGTTTCTAGCTACCTGTCGCATTCGGTACTAATTTACGTATCCTCAAGTACGCTGCCATTACGTTGCTTGCTGCAGCTAAATTTGTTTTTACTGATATATCAAACACTCAACCATGCAATCATGTTACATGCATATGTTGCATCCGCTATTATTAACAGTAGCAAATACGAGACTTTCATCGAACGACACTACTTTCCTTCGGGGAATTATTGGAAATTTACTGCTATATTTACCTCGGTTGGTTAAAGTCGAGTGTTTCTCTTATCCTCGTAGAAATTACCTTTGTAAATAGCTTGTATATTACTGGGAGTAGGCTGATTGGTCTGTAATTCTTTAACTCCTTTATGTCACGTTTCTTGTGGATAAGGATTATATTAGCATTTTTCCAGCTGCGCGGTACACTACATGTCTTGATACATTTCGTGAAGAGCGATGCAAGTTTTTCAAGTACAATATCTCCTCCGTCTTTGATCAAGTCGGCTGTTATACCATCGTCACCAGCTGCTTTACCGCGGGACATGCCTTTGGCAGCTTTTTTGACTTCGTCAGCGGTTATACATGGAATTTCGGTGACCTCCTCTGGTTTTATTTCTATTAAGGTTGCATGGTCTGTCTGAGAGCTGTACAGTTCCGAGTAGAAATCTTCTGCTACCTTTACTATTTCGTTGAAACTGTTGATAACGTTACCTTGTTTATCTTTTAGCGCATGCATTTTGTTTTGTCCTAAGTGCAGTTTCTTTTTGACCGATTTAATGCTGGTGCCTTTTTCTACTGCTTTCTCTATTTCTCTCATGTTAAAGTTTCTTAGATCTCTTTGCCTGGCTTTACCGATCAATTTTGATAGTTCTGCGAATTCTATCTTATCTTTTGATGGAGTTACTTTCATTTGTTGGCGTTTTTTTATTAAGTCCTTGGTAGATTGGGACAGCTTACCTTTTGCTTGCTTTGTTGTTTTACCCCCGACTTCTATCGCGGTTTCAAGGATTGTTTTCGTTATGGATTTGTTTATTTGTTCTAAATCGTCACCGTTTTCGCCTAGGGCCTCGAACTTGTTGCTTAGGGCGACTTTAAATTCGTTCTTCGCTCTGATTACCTCTACATTACATTTCTTCTAGTAAATAATTTAGTTCTTGTTTTCTTTAGGTTAAGTACGATCTTTGCCCTTACTAGTCTGTGATCGCTGCATTTTATCTTCCCCACTACTTCTGTGTCTTGAATTATACCTGGTTGTTCGCAAATTATAAAGTCAATCTCATTCTTTGTTTCCCCGTTAGGGCTTTTCCACGTCCACTTCCTATTCTTGTGTTTCTTGAAGAACGTATTCATTATTCGAAGCTGGTTCCTTTCGGCAAATTGTACTAGCATTTCCCCACGGTTATTCCTACGGCCGACGCCGTAGTTGCCAATCGCCTGCTCTCCGCTTTGTTTCGTTCCTACTTTTGCGTTGAAATCCCCCATGACTACTGTGTATTGTGTCCGTACTTTCTTTATTGCTAATTCGATATCCTCGTAGAATTGCTCTACTTGTTCATCGTCGTAGCTCGTTGTTGGCGCATATCCCTGGATTATCTTAAGTTTATACCGCTTATTTAGTTTTATTACGACGCATGCTACCCTTTCGTTAATGCTGTAGAATTCATCTACGTTGCCCGCTATATTTTTGTGGATTAGGAACCCAACGCCATATTCTCTCTTTTCGGGTAATCCTCTATAGCAGAGGACGTGTCCATTGTTTAAGACTATCTAAGCTTCACCTGCTCTCCTAACTTCGCTAAGGCCAATGACGTCCCAATTATAGAGGATAAGAGAAACACTCGACTTTAACCAACCGAGAGAGCAAGCTGGCTTTAGGAAAGGTTACTCGACAATGGACCACAGCCACGCTATCAACCTAATAATTGAGAAGTACGCGGAATATAACAAACCTCTTTATATGGCGTTTATCGACTACGAGAAAGCATTTGACTCCATAGAAATACAAGCAGTTCTAGAAGCTCTACGTCGACAAGGGGTTCCTGGCGTATACGTGAAAACCATAAACAACATATACAAAGATTGCACAGCCACACTACTCCTACATGAGAGAAGCAGAGAAATCCCGATCAGGAGAGGTGTGAGACAGGGAGATACAATATCCCCGATGCTATTCACTGCATGTTTAGAGGAAGTCTTTAAACGTCTAGACTGGGAAGAAAAGGGCATTCGAATAGACGGAGAATATCTAAACAATTTAAGATTTGTAGACGACATTATGCTCTTTAGCAATGATGGGGACAAATTACAAAATATGATTGATGACCTAAACAGGGAAAGCATTAAAATTGGGTTAAAAATGAATAGGCAAAAGACCAAAGTTATGCTCAATAGCCTAGCTAAGGAACAGGAATTTAAAATCAACAATGAACCCTTACAATGTGTAAACGAATATGTATATCTGGGACAGTTAATATCAGGAACTCCTACCCAGGAAAAAGAAATTCTCCGTAGAATAAGGATGGGCTGGAGCGCATTCGGAAGGCATTACGAAATCATGACCGGAAACTTACCGCTCTCATTAAATCGAAAATTATTCAATCACTGCATTTTCCCAGTACTAACGTACGGTGCAGAAACATGGAGAATAATGAAAAAACTAGAGATGCAACTAAGGAGCACGCAACGTGCAATGGAAAGAAAAATGATAGGGGTAACGCTAAGAGATAAAAAACGAGCGGAATGGATCAGAGAACAGACAGGAGTAGCCGATATTATCTTATCAATTAAAAGAAAGAAGTGGACCTGGGCAGGACATGTCATGAGGAGGAAGGATAATAGGTGGACAGTAAGAGCGACGGAATGGATACCAAGAGAGGGAAAACGCAGCAGAGGTAGGCAAAAGGTTAGATGGAGCCATGAAATTAAAAAGTTTGCGGGCATAAAGTGGAACCAACTCGCTCAGGATAGGGTGGATTGGAAATCGTTGGGAGAGGCCTTCGTCCTGCAGTGGACCTAAACAGGCTGATGATGATGATGATGATGATGATGATATTTACCTCGATTAGGTACTAGAACCAGCTAACACAGCATAAAGAAGCCTGCCGCACAACAATTATATTCGATAGAGACATGAAATATTTACTAATTATAATGACACTACTAGGTACAGTTTCATTTTTATGAACATATACCTTAAACAAATGGACTTTTTCTTCGCATTTTTATATGCTTAATGCATCATTCTTAATCTCAATTTTCCGATGTGTTTTGAATTATTCCTTTTAAGCTTCCTTTTTGGAATTCTTTTGTCTCTTCACATATTGCAAGCTTCTAATTATTTGCTACGTTTACTTCCATGATTTATGTGATTCCACCATGTGTTAATTAATGCCATTTGAAAGTATACACAGCCTCTAAATCAGTTGTTTGTATTTAAATTTTCGTACATTGTAAATACTTTGCTTGTTTTCTTGCTTTAATAATGTCATCTGGTATCATGGGTCTAAGTGCTATGTTGCCATAATGTACAGTCTGTTTCATACTTAGGGGAAATCTCGGAGCACCTTGCAATGCGACGCAACCATGTGGCCAACGGGATGAGGCTTCTGTTAAAGGCTGCACGCATAGAGCATCTGCGCCTCCGTAAGCAGCTGCCGCTGGCCGACTCTAGCGCTCGCCGCATCACGGACGAAACGCGTTTTAAGGCGCTCCGAGATTTCTCCTAAGTATGAAACAGACTGTACATATTACTATGTGTAGTCAAATTACCAATACGAGGTCTCCCCGCAATTTTTTAAATCCGCGACTTCCTTCTGTACTAATAATTAATTAATGATACACAATAGTAAAATAGTGAATAGTGGTTGAACAAGCATATGAGTGATGTAAACAAGGAAAAAGTTGCATAAAATACCTTAGCAGAACATGCCTAAGAATTGGGCTACCATTTAACTGCGATAATATCAAGACACTAGAAAATGCAAGGAAATTGGCTTCAAGACGCAATTTTAAAATTACTTATTAGAACTGCTGGCAGCCTTCAATCGAAATGATGGGATCATTTCCGGCATCTACAAGTTCCGCGTTTACAAATTCTGACGTCCATGATTACGTCGTGAACATGGTTTCCGTCAAGGGAGCGAAACTTTTTTTTTCTTTTTTCTCCTGTATTCCTCCTGTATTTCTCCTGTATGTGTCCTTGGTCAGCGTCTTTCTTTTACTTATTTATTATAAAATCTTTCAGAACGTCCCAAGCACAGGCAGTGAATGGCAGATGCGCTCTTTGGTGCGTAGGTTTCGGTTTCGCCAGCTAAATTAGCCAGACTCCATCGCTCCGCGGTGATTACCAGTTGCAGCCTTTCAGAAATTTCAAAGAGGCTATGGACTATTCTCATTTAGGACTTCAATTCGCCCATTTGACTCGACCGCCTATTTCCTCTGGTTAAAAAGCTAATTGTTTTAATTTCTACTATTACTGCCGTAATTAATGTGGGAGAGGGCATTTTAAGATGCCCTCTCCCACAGTAAAGGTAACGCCGCAGGTAGCACGCAGATACCTGCTTTCTGTAATTTTTAAAAACTACTGACACATTTCTTGAAACACCCGGTGTATTAGATAATGCGTTTAAGTTTCTGGAGGAAACGACTCCCAGCTGTTTCAGTAATTCAGTCCAAGGACTGCTACCTCCCACAGGTGACTAGTGTTTTTTTAGTCTTCGCAGAAGCAGCCAATATGTATGTATGTATGTATGTATGTATGTATGTATGTATGTATGTATGTATGTATGTATGTATGTATGTATGTATGTATGTATGTATGTGAATATTTTGCCCTCGCAAGCCACGCGTGAATTCGCCAGTACTTTCTGCTTTATTCTCCTACTGGTAGCTTTGAGCCCGGCCGATACAGTTTCTCCTCTGTAAGGTCGCTTCTCTCTGTGTAGTGTCGGCTTAGATTCCATAGATGTAACGGACTTTGTTTTCGAAATGCTTCCTGCATCTCCTGTGCATGTAAATTCTGTGTTTGTTTTCTTTAGATAATTCCATGCTTGCTCGACAATCTCACATTTGTCGATGATTGCGTCATGCCACTGTTTTTCTCTCGAGCTTTCTTGGCATTAGTTAGATGTATATAGTCGCCGAAGATATTTCTGGCAGGCACAAGCTATCGTGCTGGTGCTTGAACTGCGACCCGTGGTTTAAGAGGATCGGTCAATACCAGCGGCTTCGCGTTTTAACAGCGAAGCACTTCTTGGTCAACCCTGTGCCAGCATACTACGTGCTCCTTGGTGTCAAACAAGACGGAAAAACCGGCCCACTCTTGCCCTCGACTTCCTACTACGTGCATGGTGCTGATTATGCTAGGCCCAAGTGCGATAAAGAGTAGGAAAGGCTCAGCTCCAAGTTGCGGCTTCGATCCCCGCAGCCGCGGCTGCATTTGCATAGCGCGATATGCTAACAAATAAGTGCATGGGAAATGATCAGGTATGATAAGTAGATAGTGATGAAGGGTGGAGTATCGACGCACCACCGGCTGACAAAGGACGCGAGGTTTTGGCGGAGTACAAGTGCACGACTAACATGCCTAATGGGTCATGACATGGCGCCCTGGCCAGTTACGTCCCGATTAACGATAGAGCCACTTCGACGTTTAGACGGTTTTCACTGCATTGAACTGGCTCGATATTCTTGGATGAAACCGATTCTTCGCAAGAGAAGCACTCCTTCGTGATGGGCGGCTGTGGTCTGACGGTGACCGGACGACGCTTATCTAGATTTTTGTTTATTGAGCGGCCTGCTCATCCATTAAAATGGTAAGACTAAACATGAGGGCAATTTGCTAGCAGATGCGGGAGTGATGTTTTTCACGGTAAATTATTTAATTACTCCATGTATGCGAATGACAGAACGTAGCTTTCGAAACTGAATTCGTGAGCTCTTGATCAAGTAGAAGGACAACTTCAAGCAAAAAAAAAAAAAAGACAGGCGGCTGTCAACAGAACTCTGCACTTAATTTACGTGCGACCTGGAGAACGTCTCTGTCTAAACACACACACACACACACACACACACACACACACACACACACACACACACACACACACACACACACACACACACACACACACACACACACACACGAGCGCGCGCGCGAGGCGCAGAGAATGGCTACAGCGTTGAATATGGTCCAGAACGAGTGGTTCTGTTGTTAGCCCCAAGTAGCAGTAACCAACTTGCTTTTAAGAGCATATGCGAGTGAATCGTGATGTCAGATGTATTTGAATGAAGGCATCCACACGCATAGAAAGAGCGCTTTCGAATAGGAAGTTATGTATATTATTAAGCTCTTGCGCCAATGCTCACAATAAATGTCATTCAAAGGCTGTTTAAACAACCGAAGGCTAGTCCCGTTTTGCCAAATTTAAGAAAAGCAGTTGCCATGGTTTCTATACTTTGATATTATATGCTTGTAACCATTGTAACATTGCTGCAACCGCACGCCGATGACTTCGTTAGACCATCTGGAAAGGTTCCGCCATCTATTAGAATGTTTTAGAGACAGCACTAGACTGGCAGGTTTTTCAGGCTTCTGGCAACGACGTATGCCAGAATCTCTGAGTCTACATGCCTCGCAGCCTCTACGTTACGTGTGCTTGCTGCGTGCGAGTTTCTGTGGTTTTACATACGCTCAACGCCGTAGAAATTTCCGCTGAAGGTTGAAGGCGCTGAACACATGCTTGAAATGATTGTTCAATGAAACTGCTTTGAAACTTGTTTAAGCTTTAACTATATGTAAGGGTAGTATAAGCAGGCGCCTACACGTCACAGCAAAAGATTACCGAATAAAATGACGTTGTTTGAGATAGCTAACATTATCTTTTCGAAATTCTGCACCAGGCATCCTCATTTTTTGTGAAGGTACCAGCGACGCAGCAATTAGCTGAGTGTGTGCGTTGGAAGGAACGACGTTCTTTTTATGTACGAGCACCCTGTGGCGGTAGCGGCTTTTCTTTCCTCTATAAAGCGTTCTTCAGACGCACCAGCTCACAAACGGCTCCCCCGTAGGAGGGATGCAACTAAAGTCGCCATTGCTAACGAGCATCTTCACCCCCACCCCTTTCCTCTCACCCTTTCGCCGCAGTAGCGCTGGTTCATTGTGTCGGACGATACCTGGTGCAGGGTTACTTATGATGAGGAAACAAATACAGACTGTGTGCCTGCGTACCACGCGATATGCACCACGGCGAGGCACTTTCGTGTCTTGACCTGGTGTGCTCGATCTACAATATTTTCGCAGTGCTCAAAGCTGCGTTTCTTGCTATCGATGATGTGATAGGGTGCACATACTTGATTACAGTGAGCGTTGGTGAGTGAAGAAAAACAAGCAATCGATACAAATAAATTATTTATTTAATGATCTTAACTAATTACATGTTTTCTATAGGAACAAGTTTGAAAATGACTCTGAAGGTCACAGAGAGAGAAGGGCACGTTGGCACCCCTTCGCTTCGTCATTGTCCATTATGAAAAGCTGTCAATGTCATCACTGAGATAATATACAACTACTAGCACTTTATATTGGAGACATATGCATCCTGCCCTGTTAGATGTATTCTTTGAAGTAGGAATTGACATCATTAACATCGGAAAGATGGATCTACGAAACTGGCTTGCAATAAAAGAATGATATTGATCGCTTGATTACAACAAGCTGGTGTGACGTTACTAAAGAAACTTCGCTCCTATGTCGTATATATTTATATGTTGTTTCTTTCATTTCATAGTTTAGTTATATATCTGCATATTTATGACATACATAATAGTGTTGTATAACACCTGCATTCAGATGTATTGCACTTCTTATCTGTGAAATTTGTACGGTACATGTGCATGAATACATTCGTGTTTTGCTACTCGATGTATGGGAAATTATTCACTTTTGTTTGGGCCTCCCGTTATCCCTGTGGAAATAAAAATTTTACGTGAAATGATATGGCGGGTCAGTAATCACCAAACGTGGTTTACTGTACCACGCCACCACCTATCAATATCCGCTGCCACAAGATCCTACGATTCTCCGTTCTAAAACCACACCACTCTACCTCGAATTTGTATTGCCGTGTAGCGCAGGCGAGCTGACACGTCGACATAGGGGATCTTTGAAAGTTCCGCTGTAGGGCGCCATGCACATGACACCAGTGTTTGATACTTCGTACAGTGGTTTCGGTGTTTTATTTTTCGAGTTGCGTGCTCTCTCTATGGTTGTTTGTCCGCATTCGCAGGAATGGGAGAACAGAGCTTTATGCATGTCGATGATTACGTTTTCTAAGCAAATGAAGCAACGCTTTGATGCCATTGGTAACGCACTTAAAACTTGTCGCTAACACGTTGTATTTGCTTGTGTACCAGTCGAAACGCTTTATCGAACGGAAACTGAGGGTGAGATGTGCTTGTGGATTCCCTGCAGGAGAGACATACAGGCCATCCTCAGCTCGTGTCGCCGGGAGAACATCGTGCTTCGAGCGGTGCGCGGAGGTTGCACAGGGAGCGGCAACGGCTACGGCTTCAAGACGATGGAAGTGAAGACGTACAACGAGCAACAGAAGAGCTACACCAGGTACCACATTGTCCAGGTAACACGCGCGCCTCGCTACGTCATCATGAAGCACTCGGAAAGTGCGCGTTCGGAAGAGTGTAGAAGAACACGAATTTGCCTGCCTTAGAATGTGTGAAGAAACCTGGCAACAGTGGCATACCAACTACTCCATCATCATCGTTTATTGCACCTTTAAACTCCCTTTACAAGGCATTGCATAAGCGGGGGGGGGGGGGGAGGGGATAATTATCATAAAGACATGTCATGACACAAATGGAGTCTTTTGAAGAATAACAGTGAATATAAATATTAAGATCATCTGACAGTTATGAACAGAAAAAGGAACGTAACTGAGGAAAGTATGACAACACGTGGCTGGACGGAGGATGCCAACGCTGATTTATGCTGTACAAATGAGCTTTCAAGCAACACTGTAGACAAAAAAGCAAAGAAAAGAACACGTAGAAGCTTTATTGAAGAACTACTTGGTACAAAGGTCAAACAAAAATAGAGAAGTCAACGACCATCTGACTTTAACTGGGTCGCGCTCTAGAACAACAGACTCAGGAAGACTTTTCCAATGTTCATTGCCTGAGGGTAGGAAGGATTTATTAAAGGCGTGGTTAGAGCCATGAGGACGTTGAAGACTTTTGGAGTGGAACAGTCGACGGAAGGGGCGAGTTGGTATATGAGTAGAGTGCCATGTAGGTGGGAAAAGTGGTAGTATAGCTTGTGAAACAGACTGATTTGTGCAGTTTTTCTATGTACGACGAGAGAGGTATACCTCAAGAGAAGATTCGATATCACACTGACTTTTGCTTGTTTATTGTACCGAGATGACATGATCCGGGCGGCACGCTTTTGAGCATACTCGAGGCAGGTAACAACATACTCCCGATAGGGGCTCCAAATGGCGGATGCAAATTCTAGTTTATTCCTTACAAACGTTTCATACACAAGTTTCCTAACAGCGGGAGGGAAAAACCGTAGAGATCTCTTAAAGAATCATACGGTCCTGGAGGCGTCTGCTGTGTGTTCATGAGGGCTGGTAGCTGTAGGAATCCACTTGAGATACACCAACAAAGTTTAGGGAATAGTGAAAAACGACGTTAGATTTTTTAAATGCGAAGCATTTCTTAGCGAACTTCGGCCACTTTGAGCGTATCTATCTATCTATCTATCTATCTATCTATCTATCTATCTATCTATCTATCTATCTATCTATCTATCTATCTATCTATCTATCTATCTATCTAGCCGCCTACGATTTTGTGCTCTCCTGGCCGTTTCGCTAATGGGATGTTTACGAAAATCGGTATGCCACAACACGACGATATGACGAAAATAAGTGACAGGTCATAACATGAAAATCATGACATGCATGTCATGAGCGGCATGATTTACATGCCACGGTCTTGGTGCTCTCCTAGCCGTTTCGCTAATGGGATGTATGCGAAAATTGGAATGGCGCAACATGACTGCCTGACGAACAGAAATGGCAGGTCATAACATGAAAATCATGATTTTCATGTCATGAGCGGCATGATTTACATGCCACGGGCTTAGTGCTCTCCTGGCCGTTTCGCTAATGGTATGTTTACGAAAATCGGTATGTCACAACATGACGGCATGGCGAACATAAATGACAGGTCATAACATGAAAATCGTGACATGGATGTCATGAGCGGCATGATTTACATGCCACGGTCCGGGCGCTATACTGCCGTTTCGTTAATGGGATGCATACGAAAATTGGTATGATACAAGACTGCATGACGATCATAAATGATATGTCATAACATGAAAATCGTGACATGCATATCATGAGCGGCATGATTTACATGCCACGCGTTTCGTTAACTTGATGTATGCCAAAATTGCTATGGCACAACACGAGTGCATGACGAACGTAAATGACAGGCCATAACATTAGAATCATGACATGCATGTATGAGCGGCATGGTTTACATGCCACAGTCTTGGTGCTCTTGCGGTCGTTTCGTTAACTTCATATGTACCAAACTCGGTATAGCGAGACACGAATGCAAAACTATTTTATGTTCCTGATGCGTGCTTCGCATTCCCTTGATTCCCACTACACGTGGGATCTGCCAATTTTTTATGAGAGATGACCACGAACTAGTGCAAGAGTGGGTGGAACATCGTCCATGCCCTTCAATATATATATATATATATATATATATATATATATATATATATATATATATATATATATATATATATATATATATGCGGAAATTGAAGTTCGTATGGATCCGGTGAATTATAAAGGCAGGACGATCGACTCACGGTGAAAAAGTACTTTATTTGACGTTTCGACCTGGGTCTGGTCTTCGTCAGAATGACGAAGACCAGACCCAGGTCGAAACGTCAAATAAAGTTACTTTTTCACCGTGAGTCGATCGTCCTGCCTATATATATATATATATATATATATAATCTTATCACCAGCGCCCGCTGCCACGGATCATAGGGTAATGTTCCCTAAAGGCCGGAGATTTGATGACGACGCTTACTGCGCCATTCAACCTTGCTGCACCTCATTTCTTTTTTTTTTCTTTGGGGTCGAGAGGTTGGGGGGGGGACTTATTTATAAATCCGATCTTCAGAACAATAGCAGTGGCACGGCAGCTAGGAGGAGTTCGTCATATTTCACGCATTGTAAGCTGCTACGAACTCTAATAATGCGGTGGCTTGTTACGCAGGTTCGCAGGTAACGGCTTTCACTGTGCACACATTCATTGTTAAAAAGCTTAATAATGGCATTTTCGGGAAGACAATTTTCACGTTTCTTCGTTCTTGGTGAACCACTTGGGCTTCAGTGCAATTTTAAATTCTCACCGTATGTAAATAATCAACAAAATCGCCCCCCCCCCCCCCCCCGTTTTTTAAAGATATTTTTTTTTTTGGAAATGAAGCGACAATATGGAATTAATATCCTTGGAGTTTCAGTTAATATGCCGCACTTAATTTGTGTACAGCCATAATTTCGTGAATTATAAGAATATTGGTCCACTTATCATGTCTGTGAGTTTTCTCCTCAAAATTGTGTCCGTAGCCAAGGGCAATATGGCTCATACGTTAGCATAAAGCGTATTGAAAAACTCATATCGTGACAAAGGAGTGTGCTATTTTTTCGCTAAGTGCACTCAATGTTTTCAATTCGCTTAGCTGGCAAAAAAAAAAAGAACGAAATGTCTCTGCAGGCCGGAATATGTCTATTTTTTATTAGGCAAACAAGAGCGTTTTCTTTCTTTTTCTCGAAACTAAGTTCACAATTGTCATTCCCTGCAGAATATTGAAGAAAATTAGATCAAAGATGGGGGTGATATTGAGGAGTACCAGTCAGTTCTTGATGCCAGCCGTTGTCCGGGCGCTCACACGCAAACATGCGGGAATCCAGTCAAAAGTTGGGAAAACGCGGTCCTCCGGCCCCAACCCTTTGTGGAAGACCGCATTACGTAATCTAGATACTGGGCAAGCAAATAAAAAACAATGTTATTTCGAAGTTTTTTATATTTTTTCATAGTATTGTTAAAGGTGTACCTTTAGTACGCTGAGGTTTTATTAGTCCTTTCAAATAAGGACGTTGCGAAGGCAGGTACAGGGCACAACACACTTGAGTGTCATCTTTCAACGCCAACTGTCGGCAAATTGTGCGGCGCGTGTTGCCACCTCCTTCGAGACTCTTTCGAGAGATGGCGCCACACTGTTCAGTTCAACACAAGCTCATTTCTGCTCAATAAGCTTTCAGTCAGGCCTGCGCGGCCTGCGCCGTGTCGTGGCTGCAGATGCTTCTGTTAAGATGTTGGCTATTATCGTCTCCAAACAATCTGCTTTGCAGGTATCCATTTCTTTCTTACGTCTCCTTTCGAGTGCGGGCAGCCAGCTGTCTTTTATCACTAGTGCACTAAGCTCCCGTGTTGGAATAGTGTGCTTCTTTTCATCTCCGGCTGTGTCCTGCGTCATGTCCAAGCGTAGCGATGAATAGTTTCACCGGCTCAAATTGTGTCAGTCTGTTGGTCGCGGTGCGCATGTGACGCATTATTTTGAATGACTCACTGCTCTGCCAATTTCACTCGTTTGCACAATCAGGCAGGGGTTTATCGAGAATTTCGATTTCTTTTTATTTCTTTGCGGTGAGGGTGTTAACAAAGGTGTTACAAGAACGCGGGGGTGTTTGAATACGGAGTTATCAGTTAGATGCAAAGCTATTTTTTTTTTTTTGGGGGGGGGGGGGGGGATGCATCTGGAGGTGTCAGGGGCTGCAAGGGGGTGTTGTATAAATCCTTGGGGCCAGTAATGCATGTTGCCGCGTCCCGGTGTGCCTTCGGAGCTGCGATTATTTTCGTGGTGTGAAAACTGCGAGAGCAGGAAGCGTTAGCAATGGGTCAGCGCCTGCCGCTGACAATGCGATTCTTATTTGAAAGGAAATTGCTCCTTCATACCAGCAACTTCAAGGGGTCCTGAATCACCCCTCGCGCTTGGTTTTGAAAACGTCTTGGTGTGTACTGAAATTTGAAAGGGGGCTCTCAGAAATACAGCGGAAAAATGTTTTTTTTTTTTTTCTAGAAGAAAGTGCTCGTAGCGCGTATACTGCGACCGGAAAACCTCCCTTGTCCATTCTTTCTCAACTCGGCGGAAGAGAGCTCTTGCGGGCGGCGTCGACGGAGGTGCCCTGCTCACTACGTTTCATCACCAGGCTTCCACGTGGTGTCAGAATGGCTGACTGAACGCGCAACTAGGCGCTGCTGTCGGCGGCACACACTTGTGGTTGCCTGCATGCTAGCTCGCTCCGCGGCTGGTCTGGGTCGTGCGCTCTCGCGATGACTGTATCGTTTCGGTCTTGAAGCGTTTTTTGTTTCTTTCTTCGTCACACGCGTTCGATGATGATGATTTGTGGGGTTTAACGTCCCAAAACCAGCTCTGATTATGAGAGACGCCGTAGTGGAGGGCTCCGGAAATTTCGACTACCTGGGGTTCTTTAACGTGCACTGACATCGCACAGCACACGGGCCTCAACATTTCGCCTCCATCGAATGCAGCCGCCGCGGCCGGGATTCGATCTCGCGACCTTCGGGTCAGCAGCCGAGTGCCATAACCACCAGACCACCGTAGCGGGGCGTCACACGCGTTCGAGCTCAGGGGGCTTGCGCGGTTTGTGTACGATGTTGCGCATACGACAGCATCAGGAGAAACTGTGCGACTACCGAAGCTGATTCACATCATTTCGCCTAAATTCAAAGTTAATTCACGATTTATTAGTGATTGTAGAGAGCTTAATTATTTTGTGGTTCTAATACGCGCGGCTTACTGCAATTCTGAGGGCCTCGAACCTGAGATAGGTGCCTACTTCGACGCATTTCTTGGATGAAAATGGATTAAGACATAATAAGATGGGTCCAGGCGGGTTAAGATATATTAAAGCGGGTTAACGGGATTAAAATTGATTAAGGCGGATTATGATAAATTAAGGTATATAAAGGGATTAAGGCACATTAGGAAATGTGAATGCAGATGAAGACGGAATAACGCATATTAAGGTAGAGTAAGGCAGATTATGGCGGATTATTGTGATTTAGATGGATTAGGACAGATTATGATATATTAAAATGAAAAGAAAATGCGGATTGAACATATTCACACAGATCCACGCGGATTAGGAGGTATAGGATGGGGCGGGTTAAATTGATTGAAGTGGATTAATGTGAAATAAGATGCATGCAGTTGCGGCAAAGCGGATACCAATGGATTAGTTTCGGCAAAGCGTGAATAAACCCTAATTCAATTCTTGCACTAGAACTAACGATCAGAACCTTATTAACTCCAGTCTTGCTATCATGCATGAATAGTGTGAAACATGAGATGTAAAGCTGAACACTCATAAAACTGTCTGCCCTCGCTCCTCACGAAAAAAAAAACGAAAAAAAAAATAGAAAACTCCCTCCGCGTTCTTTTACATAGAGTAGTAAAACACGTTCTTGGCCTAGTGTGTATAACATATTTGAAACAAAAAGGGTTGCGCGAAGAAAGACTATCACAAAGTAGGGTACAGGGACAAGCGCTCGGTTCGTCACGACTTCGCGAAGAAACTCGGTACAATTACGCAGGCGTTACACTTACGAACACTTTATCCTAAAACCCCATGTGGATGTTAGTTCATCAGCGATCCGTGAACTATATTTCTTAAGGCATATGCGCAAAAATTCGCCTCGCAATGTAACATTACTTCCCTACAACAAATTAATGGGACCCCAAACTTGAATATGCATGCGTTGTTTGGGACCCATTTACTGAGCAGGATATCACTCGTCTGGAAATAGTCTAGAGGAAAGCTTTAAGGTTCCTTTACACTAAATTTTATCCATGCTTAAACTCCATCTGAAGTAATGCTGGCTAATGACACCTTATGTCTTGAACAAAGACGGAGATCTCATCGTATAAGGTCTCTTTCCTTGCTTCGTAATCAAGATGTAGTAGTTACCCCGCCCCCTATATCGCATACTAAACTTCCAGATATCATTGCCATCGTCATCTGAATTCACTGAATCTCTATTTTGCACGAACAGACTTCCTTTCGATTGTTTCCTTGCACGGTCACAGATTAGAATGTGTTCTTGACTTTAACCACACTGATATTTTGGAGCGTTAGTACCATTGTGTTTGTATTTATATTTCCTTTTAACACGAAAGTGTATTATACCGGGGTCCACCAAGAAATAGTGACGTACTTCCTGTAACGGAAGTGGATCTTTGAAAAAATGAACTCACATTCACACTGAAACGTTTCCACCCAGGTGGACTCGAACCTACCTTCAACCGGGATTTCACGAACATCGGTCGTACAACATCGGTCGTACGATGAACAGATGGACATTATATGCTCACGATAGCCCTTTAGGAGTTCCATTTAATTGTCGTCCGGTTAAAGCAAAGGCGTTTAGTGCAGTGAGCTACGGTGTTTAGCAAGCAAAATTACTCTTAAATTAACATCGCGTCCCTTATACTGCACTCTTGGTTCGCTTAGGTTCGCTGCGGTGGTACCGCCATCTAGGAAAGATAGATAGAACGAAGCAGATTGTAGTGCTGATTCGCGCCGGCAGTCAGCGTTTCGGTAACTTTCGCGCCTTGACAGCCTCGACCTCCCCAACCGCCAAGGAAGTTAGGGCCGTGGCGGCGTCGTGACGGCGCGTTTCAGGGGCAAAGTACGAAGGCGGCCGCTACAAAATTTGTCTTGCGTGGCCAGGTGTGTTGACTTGCGACGTGCACTGCTCCAGGATCGCAGAGAGGGCTGTAGAAAAGCAAATGATTGGCCTTTCGCTGCAGTGGGCTGTGTTTTCACAAAACGATCCGCTGACAACCCGTTCGGTTTCTGTTTCAAGGCGTCACCATTTGCGGACAATCCTCGTTTAATGCAGGCTTGCTCAGGGCTACGGCGCGTGCAAGTCAGTGTTTCCAGCGCAATGTGAGTCGCTCGGAAACTTTCTCTCGCGTACAACTGTCGAGAATCCCTGTGCCGTGTCCGAGGTGCCCCCGATGTCTAGATTTAACGTGTTCAATGTTCACAGTACCCAAGCCATCTCCCGCCCCTCGATTCGCCAGATTGCCGCTTATGCATTCCACAACTTCGCGAAGACGGGTCTCACTTTCGTGTTACACAGATTCCTATGACAGAGGGATCAACCGCATTTTCTTATGCCGCCGTGCTTGAACCTCTACAATGTTTGCAGTATTGGGTAAATAATAAACAGTCCACCTAAATACACCTTAATCCACTCTGATCTGTTGTAATCCGTCATAACCCACGCTAATCCGCCTCAGTATGTCTTAATCCGTCTAAATCCACCCCGATGTGCTCTACACTGTTATCCCGGTAACCTTTAGTTTATGTTATAGGTACACAAAAATGTGAAAATATGCTCTTTTACTAAAGGTTAAAGCACTCTGACCGTTAGTAAAGGGGCATATTTTCATCTTTGTGTACCTATAAAATAAACTGAAGGTTACCATGCTAAGAGTCTAGTCCGCCTCAATTCCTGGGTGCGTTCAGATAAGGACAGAACAAGGGGGGCCCCGACTATTTTTTATATTCAGCAACATTTTTATATGAGGCGGGCAAATCCTCAGATGGTAATGAACCTTCGCTTTGCGAAATTTACCACGAATTTCGTGAAAAAAGTTCACATTTACTAAAGGTGCAAAAGTGCACTTTCACAAGTTACAGGTGTTACAGACTTGAAGGCCTATAACTCTAAAACTACCGCATTGAACCTGCCGAATATTATTTTCAGTTATTCTAAGCGAGTTGTACTTTTGGTCCACAATAATTTGGATATGTGTCTTCTAGGGTTCGTTTCTTAAAAAGTTGCAGAACTTTGATGTTGGAGTAACTGTTTCTGGCTAACCTCGATTTTGGAGGTCTTTTTCTTGCTGGTTTAACTGAAACGGTGAAGCTGTATTTGTTTCCGTCAAGTCTCCCAAAGGTTTCCTGCAAGCTGAAAAGGAAGACGGATTTGATTAAACGAAGTATAAATTTCGTTAAAAAATACCAAAGAGCCAGAACTACAAAAACAGCGAAAATTGAAAGATTTCAAATGGTTTTTAACAAAAAAACAATCATCGCTGATTTTTTAAAATTTTAAGATATGAAGGCGTGCGTCATAAAATTCCTACCACAAAAATTTGTGGCATTAGTTTGTTCTAAAGGAGAAAATTCAGCCTCTTTTTGGACATATGTATGGCTACCTAAAAATGTGCTGCGTTCCAAAAAATAAAATAAAGATGACTGATATATTTCATACTTACCTCGCTGCTTTTGATGTGGTAATGACGAGTTATTCAAGGTGTGTCTTTCTTATCATTATTGAGTCACTAGATAGCCGACCGTTAATTAACAGGGGCTACTGCACGCGCATCTATTCGTTGACACAACAGACACGCAGGAGCGCTTATATCACGTCTTTGTTTATTTATTTATTTATTACTAATTAACTAGTAGAACCCCATTCTGATCATAATTTTAATTACCCCCTTCTATGTGAATTACTCCTTTTCTCAAAAACGATCTGCCTAAATTGGTTATAAATACGTACAAAAAATATAACACATGCATGGTTCCTTGTTGCGCCTTAAATAAACAGCGCCTTCTCCTGCGTATGCTGCTTGAATAACACAGGCTTGTGCTCCTAATAACTAGATTACTTCTGCCTAAAGAAGGTTTTCAAAGATGCGCTTCACATGAGCACTATAACCGTTGATTAATAGAAAGAACAGTCAACCTTTCTGAACTGTCTAACTCAAAAAATTGCATTTTCTTTGTCAACGTGTGGAAATTTGGTATAGAGGTAAAGCAAAATGGTTAACGCGCAGAAAGCTTTGTTCTCTATACCACAGTTACTGAAACTTCGCGCCACTTTGCCGCCCGACAGATTTTTTCTACTCGCCACAGTAATATTTCTTGAGTATGGGTATCAGGCGCGTTCAAAACATAGCCGCAGTTTAGTTTAGTATGTTTGCGACTAATGTAAATATGTGAGTGAAAATGAGAAATATACGGGATGCATTTTGCGACTGCCCACATGTGACATACCCACACGAATAGACGTGCGTGCCGTGGCATCGTCGCATTTGCCCTCTAGGCTCTAGACTCGCAGATCGTTTTTGCGTAAAGAAGTAATTCAGATAGAAGGGCAAATTGAAAATTATGATTAGAATAAGATTTGCTTGACTAATTAATTAGAAAAATAAATAACTAAAGACGGGCTACTAAGCGTTCTTGCGTGTCTGCTATGTCAATCAATAGACGTGCATGCAAGAGCCGTGCTAATTAACGGTCTGTTATCTAGTGACTCATAATGATAGGGAAGGCACACACTGAGTCACTCGTCATTAAGACATTATAAACAGTGAGGTAAAAATGAAATATGTCAGCGATATTTACTTTATCTTTAGAACGAAGCACATTGTTAGGCATACATAGGTCCCAAAATAAACTGAATTTTTTCCTCATTCAGAACAAAATATTGCAACATATTTCTCCGGTGGAAATTTTATGAGGCAAGTTTCCGTATTCTAAAAATTTTTCACAGTAATGCGCCATGACTATTTTTTAAAAAGCGCTTGAAATCTTTCAATTCTCGTTATCTCGGCAGTTTTGGCAGTTTTGGAATTTTTTAACGACATGAATACTTCGTTTAGTCACATGCTTTTTATTTTAACTCGCAGAACACCTTTGGGAGACGAAATATATTCTGCGTCACTGCTTTATTGGAACAGGTAAAAAAGACCGAATTTGGGGTCGGCGAAAGGCAGTTACTCGAAAATCAAAGTTGGCGATTTTTCAAAAATGCACCGCAGACGACACGAATTCAACTTATTGTCGACCAAAAGTACAACTGGCGTAGACGAAGTAAAAAAAATTCGGCAGCTATAGTGCGCTAGTTTCTGAGTTATATAGACCTTTGCACGTGTAGTTAAATGTGAATTTTTTTAGAGAACTTCGTGTTAAATTTCGCAAACCGGGGTTGATTCCTTTGTGAAGACACATTGGGTCACCTCATACAAGAACTTCGCTAAAAGCAAAAGAGAGTTGGGACCCCTCTTGTTTTGTCCTTATGAACACACCCTCCCCTTAATCCACCTTAATCCGCAAGGTATAATCCACCACAAGTTGCCTAGTCCGTCGTTATCCACGTTAATATGCCTTCACCTATTTTAATCCAGCTTATTCCACCTAAAGTATTTATATCCACACTAATCTGCCTTAATCTATCTTGAACCGCCCTAGTCCGTCATAATCCACTTCAATATGCAAGAATCAGCCTTAATCTGTCTCAATCTACCATAACCCATTTTAATCCTTCTTAATTTGTCCTAATCAGCTGTAACCCGGCTTAAGCCAACCTAATTCGTCTTAATCCACCTTGTCCTCGAAAGGTTTTGGGTTTGACTCTTATGATGGCCTTGATGTCGAGTCCCAGAAGGTCGCACATTTGAGTCCCATAAGGTAAAAACGCATCTAGTATCACTAATCAATAATTAACTTTGGTAATAATTTCCTCCTCCTCGTATAGACGGTTCACCCTACGTTGACTCTTTGGGAAACGATATATAGTGAATTTTGCGCCGTATACCGTTCGTGTCGACACCGAGGTCGTTGACACACATTTCAGTGAGATCCGTGAGGTTTGCGCATTAAACAATATGTCTTTGCTTTTCCAGGAAACATTTTGTACAGGCGCTCACAACGCAAAAAAAAAAAAAAAAAAAGAGCGAGCGCAGGCACGTGCGCCTGCTTTCGTTGAAAAAATGCGCGCTGCGGAGTGCCATCGCATGGGCGCAGTGGGCGACAGCGAATAATTTATAGGGACACTAAAGAGCAAAGCAATTTTTTATATGTTAATAAATTACGCTTTCACGATACCAACAGCACCTCTGCTGCAGCGAGACAAAGCTTAGTAAGCGAGAAAACGCTCACAGAGAAAACACAAATTGTGGCGCCACCTTCACGTTTCTGCAACAACTCACTGTGACGTCATATCCCTTACAAAAATGCCATATATGACGATATCAGGAATTGACGAAAGGGAAGGGGTCAAGGGCTCGTTCTTTATTTGTTAGAAACAACTTAATGAGCAAACAGACAATGAAGCCAAGGAAAGCATAGGGGAAGTTACTTGTGGTATTGTAATTGTAGAGAATGTAGAAAGGAATTAGAGTGGACGAAAAGACAAGCCTGCCTTCGGTGGGACCCGAACCCACGACCTTCGGATGTCGCGTCCGATGCTCTACCAACTGAGCTACGAAGGCGCTCGTCCCCCCGTCCACTTTATTGTTTATTTATGTACTTATTATCCTGGGAGTGTTAGGCAGCGCCACTCATGGCCAAGGCGGCGCGTGTGGAACACACTTTCTTGGCAAGAAAGTGTGTTCCACACGCGCCGCCTTGGCCATGAGTGGCGCTGCCTAACACTCCCAGGATAATAAGTACATAAATAAACAATAAAGTGGACGGGGGGACGAGCGCCTTCGTAGCTCAGTTGGTAGAGCATCGGACGCGACATCCGAAGGTCGTGGGTTCGGGTCCCACCGAAGGCAGGCTTGTCTTTTCGTCCACTCTAATTCCTTTCTACATTCTCTACAATTACAATACCACAAGTAACTTCCCCTATGCTTTCCTTGGCTTCATTGTCTGTTTGCTCATTAAGTTGATATCAGGAATTGGGCATATGTGGCTATATATGGCACGTGCCCGTATGTGGCCGTATTTGCCCAAATCGCGATAGAAACGTATAGGTAATGAAAGACCAACGCGAGGAATGCGATGTAAGACTCCGATACGTATTGGGCAAATACGGACACGTGCAACATATAGCCAGGTATGCATATATGGCCATATATGCATATCTGGCTACATACGGCACGTGTCCGTATTTAACCGTATTTGCGCAATTTGACCAGGTAGGTGGCGTATCAAGGTCAGGATTCCTGTTGGCTCTTTAACGCTACAGTATTGTGTATGCGCCAGCTCAGTGCTAATCACCAAGGAGTTGATCCAGGTGCGCTGCAAACTGTCGGTTTTCACCTTTCAGATCTGCTGTAGAAGTTCATTAAATGCCGAACATCTCTCACACAGCATTCGACGATCTCCGGCTGAACAGTATTAAAACTCGTGGTCAAGCCCTTAACTGCACTATTCTCTCTCGCAACGTATCTTTGAATGAAAACTCTTTTCTCTGTCTTCTACAGCGATTTCATTATTGCTGTGGTGGCCAACACAAAATCCCCAAAAGTTGAGCAATACACGGAGCGCCTTTAAAATGTATATAGTTGCTTGGAAGATAACCGCTCTTCCTCACTGCAGCCTACTCACGGTTGCTGCTATGTCTCACAATGTTCTTTAGCGCCCTATACCGACCATTTCCAACGATATTTGCTAATTCTTGCGAGTTATACGAATGGAGCTCAAGTAGAGATCTGTTTCTGAGCTTATATGAGCAGGAATGTTTTTATTTCTCTCTGATACATTGCGATTGCCCGATAATAGCCCAAAAGGAATCCCATTTTCATGCTAACAAACCGCTTTCTTATTTTATTTGAAACATAATACGGCCGTTAGCTACACCACTTCAGCTAATGTATAATCTGCAAAAGAATGTTAAGTTCATTTGTTCACTACCTAACCAAGTATTAATTTGACGAATACGCCTCAGCACTGACGACACAATGGGTATAGCCAGCTGAAGCGAATTCGCGGCCTGCGACTTTTGGGCAGAGGGTTGATTTATATTTTTTTGCCAGAACTGAAGATGGCGTAAGAAGCACATGGCAAGTGAGGAGGCCGTGTCAGATGTTCTGAAGGGTAAATAATTCTAATATGCGTACAGACACTTGTTCGGAGTGGGGAAATAGTGCACTGATACACAATGTTCAAAGCAGCGATCTGCAAACTGAAATTCAGGATTCACAAATTTGTCCGCACGCTTCATAGCGTTGATAACAGCAGGTGTGCCTCAATTGAGACAGTAAACATATCATCTGTGGCCAATGGAAAAAAGGGGCATTATGTGACGAATTTGTTGTAATGGGCTTATCACTTTCTCATAACCCATGGTAGTGGATCATGGCAATGGATTTCTCATAATTCACGGATATTATTTATCAGCAAAAAGTACTTGACCTTGTACCTCCCATGTATACTGCGCTATGTTTATGACCCTTTTCCCCAAATTTGTTGAGGTTATATCATTCCTATTAGTATCATTTTATTTAGTGCGTTGTGTTATTACTACTAAACTAGGATTATTCTTGCAAGAAATCCAGTTCTTTGTTTTTGTTTCTACTGAACCCTTGAAATCTTCAATCCAAAATGGACGATAAAAAGCACTGTCAAACCACGCTTTCGGTATGAATTTGCATTGTCCTTGTTTAGCAGCCTCTTTCCTATGTTATCTCACTAGTGTTAAAAAATAATTACTGCACTTTCTGTGGTCCCTAAAAGGAAAGTAAAACCTTACGGAAATTGATGTTTTCACATAATCAGTTCTGAAGCAAAAACCTCCATTTTATTGGAAACTTCCACTCAAGGATTGCGTGCTATCGGCAAAGTAAAGTGATCGCCGGCCAGTCTCCCGCAACCAGTGCATCGTGAACCAACTTGGCGAAACGCCCAACCACATGAAAATGCCGGCTCGGGTAATGCTGCCACCATTAGAATTATGTACAATACATGTTGCTGTTATCGGTATCTGAAGTCAATGCAACGCATTTTCGGAGCGAGCTTCCAGACGACTTTGTTGAACATCTCATTCGACGCTCGTAGTCTTTCCATGCGCGCATCTCTCGAGAAGTTCAGCCTTTTCAAGTTGTCGGAAGTTTGCTCCGCAAGAAGATGTAGACGGTGTGGCCGCTGCACTAAACGTCGAAATGCGGTGCAGGGACTCGGTGGCACGATGAATCAATTCATGCTTTTTGCCATGGCAGTCATGCTTTTTCGAACTTCGGCGACCTTGAGCGTATCTATCTACCTATCTGGCCGCCTGCGACTTTCTGCTCTCCTTGCCGTTGCGTCAATGGGATGTATACGAAAATTGGTATGAAACAACATGACTGCATGACGAACATAATTGACAGGTCATAACATGAAAATTATGTCATGCATGTCATTAGCGGCATGATTTACGTGTCACCGTCTTGGCGCTCTCCTGGCCTTTTCGTTAAGGGGATGTGTGCTAAAATTGCTATGGCACAACACGACTGCATGACCAACATAAATGACAGGCCATAACATTAGGATCATGACATGCGTGTCATGAGCGGTATGATTTACGTGCCACAGTCTTGCTGCTCTTGCGGCCGTTTTGTTAACTTTATATGTACCAAAATCGGCATAGCGAGACAACAATGCAGATCCATTTTACGTTCCTGATGCATGCTTCGCATTTCCCTGATTCCCACTGCACGTGGGATCTGCCATTTTTTTGTCTTTGTTAAAGAAATAACGTTCAAAATGCAGCCTCATAGTGAACAATCAATTACTTCCCGAGGAAAAGCGCGCATCACAAGGATACCTGCAGTGCCAGAGGAATTGTTTGGCTGACAGCGGAAATCAAGACAACTTTTTGCCATTGCCAGACAAGAAGTAGCCATTCCGCTAAACCTAGAGAAAACTTGCGTGTTTTTCAATGGGCTCTTTAAAACAAGGGGCCGCAGAGAACACCATAGGGGTAAACGGGGCTTTGCCTGTCACCAGTTTCGGTTTCGGAAAAGGTTTTTTTTTTTGTATGAAAATATGGCGCACGCGAAGTTACAGAGGCAGCACTGTTCAAGAAAAGCAATGAAATACAAACATCTAAGGAACGATAAGTTGTTCGTTATTTCCGAATTTCGCTCTACCTTGCAATGGACTCCTTGGGCTAAACTTAGAACAACGCTTCACTTCATACGTAATGTCTGAAGGTTATGAAGCTGTCGTTATACGATTTTAATAGGTTTGGTATCGCATTTCACCAGAAAATGTTTATATATACGAATCAATACTGCAAACCGTAAGACGAATCCGGGATATTAGTGTTAGATGGGGAGCCGCCGATCCGTCTACGTTCGCATGCATTTTGCCAAGGCGGGTTAGTTCGCTTCAGCCTGCTTATGCACATGGATGGACGAAATCCAAAGCGTTTGCTTTTCATTAGTACGAGAGGAAAGTTCAAGCGAGCAAGCAGTCACATTCTGCCTGGAACAATAGAAGTCGGATATAGCTGGCAAGGGTTCACCATATGCAAACGGTAGGCGTGCAGGCACGGACACAAGAGTATAGAGGAGTAGACAACACGAGCGCCATGTTGTCGACATTCTCGTTGTATACTGCTCTTCTCTTGTGTCCGTGTATGTATGTCTTTCATTTGCACAGTGAACTCATTTTATATTTGTATCCTGTTCAAGAGTGGGCTCCCCTAGTTGCCTGTGGTTTTGTGTGGCACGATAGTGTTGTAGATATCGTCACTGCACCCGTCAGCAGACTCTTGTATTTTTTGTCCTTTTGCGATTTCGCATGGCGCAGAAAGTGGGCAGCCTAAATGTGAGCTCGCCCGGCAAGACCATCTTCCCGGGGGACATCGTGACGCACGTGGACGACATACCCGTGGAGTCGTTTACACAAACCGTGATGAAGGCGACGCTGACCAAGACAAAGGCCGAGGTGAAGATCACCATCGCGGCCATCTCGCCGCTGCGCAAACGGCGGCCCTCGTACACCCGCCTCCACGAGACTGTCATGACGGACACCAACGTAGAGACGCCTTCGTCAGACGCCTTTGTCAACGACGGCAAAACAGAATGACTTTGTCGCGCCCTTACGTCATCTGTACATTCTGCTCATTACACTGTTTATTACCATCACCCCACGCACTGGTCTCCGCGAGTGAAGAGCGTCTGCCATCTCGCAACTGTGCTGCGTCTTCGTTAGGTTTCACAAGAATCACGCGGAAAGAGATGCTTGCAGCAGCGTCCGAGCATCCGATCGCTGAGATTGAGCGAGCGCGAGTGTTGTTCAAGCCGTTGTTGACGTGCTCCCAGCAAGGCCCGACAACAGGTAGCGCTGTGAGGAACTGCAAAATTCTATAGGATGTCAACACGTTCTTGTTTTTTTTTTTGTAACATCAGTTCAGCAATTTGAAAACATTCCATTAGGCGTCCAATTTCCCCTACGCGTCTTCTTTAACTACAAGACAGCAAGCTAACCCCAGGTTCAGGGTCACGCCCAACCCAGCCTGATTTTGTGCCAGAGATGAGCGTATTGTGAGAGCATGTTTCTTGTTGTGCAGTGTGTATGCAGCCTGTCTCCCATAGCTTGTAGGCTGTGAACTCCATCCATTCTCTCATTTGACTTCCAAATTTTGCATCTTGGGTGTCAGTCCCTCAAAAAGCGGCTAGCCTGTTTTACGTTCTTTTGGAAATGTCTCAGCGAACAAGGAAGAACAAGGATTGTTAACGTTATAGTGGAGCGGGAAAGATCGCGCATTCTCTGTTACGCATCAGTGATCTACAAGGGCTTCATGTCTAGCCATCCAACTGCATAAGCTTCCGTAGTTCATTAACACAGTATGCACATCATTGTTCAAGCTGTTCGTGCACGCATTCATTCAGGAATAGATTTGGTTTCGGAAACCTGCTTTAGCAAACTGTGCTCACGAAGCTTCAGAAAATGAAGCTGCTTGACAGAGTCCTCAGTGGTTCTTTTGTGATGTTGCTCTGAAACGTTAAATGTGGCTCCGAGTTCGCGCGTTTGCGACCGTGTATGTTGCCCATTCCTTCCACTTCATGGTGTCTCGAACATGTCAGCGAAAAACAGCGCCCGTGCAGTGCTCTTGATAAGAACGACATTTCACTGATAAGAGAGATTCATCATTGTCCACGGATCCATGCGAAGCTTTGTGATACATGCTCACTCATAAATGCAATATATTATTGTACGGAGCGCGGTGACTACTGCGCAACTTGTGTCGACTACTTTCGCATAATTAAAATGGCCTTCGTGTGAAACAAGCCCGGTATTTACTATTTATTTTTGCTGGAGCATTATTTTAATTTTCTAAAAGACCCCTCCTTTGTGGTTTTGAATGTGGGGTGGGCAACAATTTAATACAGCAAATGATGCCTTCATTGAGGAGGACTGCTGAGTTGAAGTGGGGCAATGCGTCAGCAGGAAGACCATTCGAATCCATCGAGGTGCGTGAGAAACAAGCAGGCAGGGCGTATGCCGTCCGCAAGGCATTCGCACGGTCGAGTATGCGAAAATTATGAGTTGCGGTGATTGTTACATGTATCAATACGATGTGACACACGATACGATGTATGAAGGAGACAAAATTGAATCACTTTGTGATGAAGTACAAGGTTTTGATTACTAATACGACAACTATAGTTCGTTTATGCTGCTCTCGTATAAGTAGTCGAAGAGGATGAAGCTAAGAGCATGGTTTTGAACAGTTTTTATACTATTCTTGTAAGGTTTGATAGATTAGCATACTGTATTGTGCGCGCATATTTGTAGTTTTTGGCTGTAGTAAAGAGTTTAAGGCCACAAGAAATATTTAGCAGGGTGTAAGTCCTGGGAAATGCGGCCGAGAATGTGGGTAGCTGTGTTGGTTACAGTGGCAACGAGGTGTGACCAAGCAATGCGTATGCGAGGCAAAGGATGAAAGTGGGAAATCCCATATACTGCAGAATAGTAATTTTGCCTGCGAGGAAACGACAAAACAGGGTGTTTGTTAGCGTTCGTTAACGAAAGGAAACTTCTGCGCCACTCTTCAACGTGTTCAAGGTCCGGCTGAAATCCTCGAATGTCGTTATTGATGTTAACATGCCAATATAGAATATAGTTGCTGCTAGTAATCTGGCATTAGGGGAACTATTAGTCGTTAAGTCGATTAAGAAAAAGGGGAGGGCCAAGCTCTGTCCCATGAAAATACCTGACATAACGAGAGAACTCTTATAGAAAGGTGCTACTTTACAAACTTGAGTCATATGTATATTTGTATTTTGTATTTACTTTTTTTGGAATAACAAAAATCAGAATCTGAACAGGTAGATGAAAAGTAAGGCGCCATAGCTTTCAGGAAAGGCTTTTGAGAGGGGCTTCTTCAAAGGCTTTCTTCAAGTCGGGCAGTAATTGGTACTTTAGCGCCTAAGGCGGAGCTAGCGTCATTATCATATATCATCAGCCTGTCTACGCCCACTGCAGGGCAAAGGCCTCTCCCATGAGTCTCCACTTATCCCTGTCCTGTGCTAACTGAGCCCAACTGATCCCCGCAAACTTCCTGATCTCATCTGCCCACCTAACTTGCTGGCGCCCCCTGCTACGCTTGCCTTCTCTAGGAATCCACTCTGTTGCCCTTAATGACCAACGGTTGTCTTGTCTTCGCATTACATGGCCCGCCCACGCCCATTTCTTCTTAATTTCTCTTAATATGTTCCTAACAGGCCTTTGTTCCCTAACCCACTCCGCTCTCTTCTTATCCCTTAAGGTTACATTTACCATTTTCCGTTCCATTGCTCGCTGCGTCGCCCTCAATTTAAGCTGAACCCTCTTAGCCTCCAAGTTTCTGCTCTGTAGGCGAGTACCGGTAAGATGCAGCTGTTATACACTTTCCTCTTCAGAGACAATGGTAAGCTACCATTCATTATCTGACAATACTTTCCAAATGCACTCCACCCCATTCTTATTCTTCGAATTATCTCAGCCTCATAATTCGGATCAGGGATCACTACCTGGCCTAAGTAGACATATTCACTTACTACTTCCGATGCCTCGCCAGCTATCTCAAATCGCTCTGCTCGCCCAAGCCTATTCAAGATTAGTTTTGTGCACTTTAAGGTGCACTGTTCTACTGTGCCTTTTTTCTTTTTGGTCAGTAATCATGCTTTGTAATTCATTTCCCGAGTTAATACGCAAGGCAATGTCATCAGCAAATCTGAGGTTACTGAGGTATTCCTCATTAACCCTTAAACCCACCTGTTCCCAATCCATTGTTCTAAATACTTCTTGTAAACATGCTGTGAATAACATAGGACAGATTGTGTCCCTTTGTCTTACGCCCTTCCTTATAAGTATTTTGCAGCTTTCCTTACGAAGGACTATGGTGGCTGTGGAGCCGTTGGAGATGTCTTCCAGTAGTTTTACGTATAGTGCTCGTCTACGCCCTGGTTCCGCAATGCCTACACGACTGCTGAGGTATCGACCGAGTCAAATGCTTGCTCCTAATCTATGAAGGCTATATATAGGGGCTGGTTATACCCCGCGCATTTCTCTATCACCTGATTGATAGTGTGAATATGGTCTACTGTTGAGTATACCCTTTACGAAACCCTGCTTGTTCGTTCGGTTGACTGAAATCCAAGCGGCACCGATTGTGTTAGCGATTACCTTGGTAAATACCTTGTAGACGACTGACAGTAAGCTAATCGGTTTGTAATTTTTTAAGTCCTTTGTGTCACCCTTTTTATGGATTAGGATGATCTTATTGATTAGGATTAGGAGCGTCATTATAATTGCGTTTAGCCGGGAATGCCTTTCGGCGAACAACGCTCACTTTGATGTAAGTAGTCAAGAGAAAGATGAAACTTTTAATACGTGTGAGATATCTGTTTCATTAGTTTAGAGAAAACTAAAGAAAATACGGTCTTAATTAAGTGGGCAAGTCCACGAGAGCAATCTCACGTTTCAAACCCGTGGAAGAACTTTGAAAGTGGTGGCACGACTAGCCAAATTTTCTTCTTACGACGACTTCTTCTCGAGCAAGGTCGTGCAAATTAGACACATGATTACAGGCGTTCTCTGTGTCCCTCCCTCATGTCAGTTGTTTCAGAGCCCTGTAACCATCTTTTATTTCTTCTGTGGTTTTCTTCATCCTTTTCCTTGCCGACTCATAACCAGCGGGTGCTCTTAATCTAAAAAAAAAACATAAAATATATGACTTACTTAAACTGTTCCTTTTGAACGATAATGTCACGCCTATACTATGTGCCTTAATGATTCTTGGGAAGTGACACGGAAGTGCTTCTGGTGTTCCTAAATTCCATAGCGTTTAATGAAACCTTACATGAACCTTTATATTGTGACATGTGAACTTAAGTAATACAGCGAAACCTCGTTGATATGACCCCGCTCAATGCGTTTTACAAGATGGCATATTTCTTTATATATTCCCGGATTGCACCCCATAGGCGTAATGTAATTTCTAACGGCTGATAGGATCACATTCTCGCCCGAAATCGTATAATACGGCTGAGCCGGCGACAGCGCGCCACATAGGGCCGGCCACATTGGCGGAGCCTACGTCCTCATGCGCCGGCGGCGGCGAAACGCGAGCCCCGAAAGGTGCCACGAAGCAAACTTTTTGTGCCGTAGGAGTGAACAGTCCTGGTCCGACTTAAATCGTGGTGCTCTTCGGCGGAAAACGAGCCACGACTAAATGAGACCAACGAGACATACGCGCGGAAAATTGGTGTCATGCTCTTACAGAGAACATGAACTCTTCATGTTATCTGCAAAGAGTTTCTCAAAACAACTCACTTGCGGACATTGAAAAAAAAAAAAAAACGGAGGTCGGCGAAAATGGACGAGCTATGTTAAATTTCCTAAATAAGTATACGTTAACTGATTGCGGTTCATGTGACGTCGAGTAATGCTGCTCCGCATAGCGGACGTGTTATGGAGGGAAGTGCCACTCGGCGTTGCAGGAAGCTTGGCTAAGGATTTTGTCACCAATGAAGCCTGTTTCTGCTGATCACCCCTTACTTTTGGAGCTTGGTTTAGATGATAGGCTTTTCTAATAATGCTTTTATTTTCCGGTTCATGTGAACGAGCTTCTACTGTAGCAGCGCGCGCATAGCCCTTGACGGATAAGCTACAAATCGCCCACAAAAAGATGCAAAATGCTGTTTCCTTCCGGATAGTGTGAAAGAAACAAATAACGTATTGAACACCACATCTAAAGGTAAAGTGACGACCTGCTGGTGCAAGTCAGATGACTTGCCGCTTTCCGGAACAAGACAGCGCTTTGACATCTTCAGTGTCCATGTGCTTAAAATTCTTGATTAAATTAACTTCGCGTTGAAATTTCTAGCCTCCTAGCTAGTTCACCTGGTCAGCGCCGAAGCGCTGACCCGGTGGGGCGACCAGCCCGCCCCGTACCCGTGGTACGGGGCAGGCTATGGCACTCCGCTGCATCTCGAAGGAGGCGAAATGTCGAGACCCTTGCACTGCTGCGCGATGTCCGTGCACGTTAAGGAACCCTATATGGTCGAAATTTCCCGAGCCCTCCCCTACGACGTCTCTCGTAATAATGTCGTGGTTTTGGTAAGTTGAATTTATGTCGTCCATGGCGCATTTTTGAAAAATCGCGAAACATTGATTTTGAAGTAACTGCCTCAGGCTGACCCCGATATCGGAGGTATTTTTTGCCGGTTTAACTAAAGCAGAGAAGCTGAAAATAATTCCGCTGAGTCTCCCAAAAGTGTCCTGCAACTTCAAATAGAAAAGATATGATTAAACAAAGTAATCATCCCAAAATTTCCAAAACTGCAGAAACAGCGAAAATTGGAAGCTTTAAATTAAAAAGAAAGATCGCCTATTTTCATGAAAACATTTGGAATGTTGAAACATCCCTGATAAAATTTCTGCCATAAAAATATTTCGCATTATTTTGTTCTAACGGAGAAAATTCACCCCGTTTCAGTGCCTATGTCTGGTTGTCTATTAAAGTGCGGCTTTCCGATAATAAAATAAAAATTACTGACACATTTAATTCTTACCTTAATCTTTGGCGTGCTCATTATGTGTGACTCGAGACATGCCTTCCTTGTTATGGTGATTCACTAGAAAAATTGACCCTTAATTAACATGGCTGTTGTTCTTCTGAACTTCTGAGATGTGGTTCTTCTAAACTTTTCTGTCAACCCAGCATTATGATAATGTGTCTCATTTGGTGTAGTGGGAAATGGTCTTAAATACGCCCAAATGACTGCAAACATTGGCTCCTTGTCGCCCTTGATATAAACAGCCCCGCCACGGTGGTCTAGTGGCTATGGTACTCGGCTACAGATCCGAGGGTAGCGGGATCGAATCCCGCCCGCGGCGGCTGCATTTCGATGGAGGAGAAATGTTGAGGCCCGTGTGCTGTGCGATGTCAGTGCACGTTAAAGAACCCCAGGTGGTCGAAATTTCCGGAGCCCTCCACTACGGCGTCTCTCATAATCAGAGCTGGTTTTGGGACGTTAAACCCCACATAACAACAACAATTGATATAAACAGCACCATATTTTGCTTTTGATGCTGTGATAACAGAAGCATGCACTAAGTACTGGATCACATCTGTCAAAAAAGCAATTTGCGAAGATGCGCTTCACCTAAGCACGTGAAACATTAAAGACGACCATTTATCTTACAAACTGTATAACATAAAAATTGTGTTAGAACACCGAATTTTCGCCATGATTAATGAATAGGAATAGTCGCTCCTAAAATCTATAACAAATTCAATTTCATTTCTCTTTTGGACGTGTGAAAGACTGGTACAGAGGCGGAGTAAAATTCTGCTTGGCCCGCGTTTGGCACTTACGTTGTCTATAAGAATTTTTGTGACTAATATAAATATTCAGCTGAAGACGAAGACATTTCGGGGTCCATTTTGCCACTGCCCTCATGTCATAGAATGGACTCACTTGCAGGAACCCTTTTAATTACCAGACAATTTTCTAGTGCCTCACAATGATATAACGAAAGGGAAGGGCTCAAGGTTTCGTTCTGTACGTACTTGTTAGAAACAACTTAAAGAGCAAACAGACAATGAAGCCTAGGAAAGCATAGACGAAGTCTATTGTAGTATTGTAATCGTGAAGAAAGCAGAAAGGAATTAAACAAACCTGCTTTCGGTGGGAACCGAACCCACGACCTTCGGATGACGCGTCCGATGCTCTACCGCTACGAAGGCGGCCGCCTGCCACTGAGCTACGGGAGGGACGGCCGCCTTCGTAGCTCAGCGGTAGACCGGTGCCTCACTTGCCGTGCCCCAGCGGAAGACCAGCCCAACCCTGACAAGGTAGAAAGCATTCCACTCACATACGCACATATATTGCAAAATCGAATTCGCTTGAGTCGAAGGCTTGTTTCGAAGACTGTCCCGTGAACGTTTCCTCCACTACACGAGAAACTAAACCGTGCAGATGCTAAACCGTGCGCTTGGCGCCACCTCTGAACTAAAACGTTCCCCAGTCTTGCATATTGCCACTCTTTTTACTCAATACTACCCAACAGTACCCAGTACCCAGACAACGGACACGGACATGACAAGCCCCTAAACAGCTCTGCTGTGAAAACGATAGAGGTCAGCGAGGCCTACGTGTATTTCTCTATGCCTCTTGTTCACGTTTCTGCCGTAGCTCTACCACAGCCATTCATCGTTCGTATACGCCGCCATTCGTCGCAGTACGCGAGAATGGCCTGTTACGTGCTTGTCGCGTGGACCGCCGACACCGGTACCCTCGAAACACGGTAATCTCTAGTTTATTTTATGGGTACACAAAAATGTGAAAATATGCTCCTTTACTAAAGGTTAAAGCACTTTAACCTTTAGTAAAGAAACATATTTTCACATTTTTGTGTGCCCATAAAATAGACTCGAGATTACCATGCTAAGAGTGTACACATGGTTCCCATGTAGTCATTTTGCGAGTGCAGTATTCAGGTCAGTTAAGAAGACACTTGACCTCTAAGTGTGAGGTCGTAGGCTTAGCTGCCGCTACATGGAACGTCTTTGCCTTGTTTATTTGTTAGCAAAGCTGGACATGTTTAATGACTCCACAGTACGAGTCATGACACGATAAGTCGGGGTTCGAGTTCAGCACAATATGCTTGTGTAGATTTCCTGCGCAACTTTTATGGATCGTTATGCAGTCGTGCGGTAAATGCAGTACGTCGACAGGCAGACTACATAAGACCCAGAACAAAAGACCTTTATTATAGAGAAAAGGCGCTACGCTAAGAGCGACACTTCCATAGCCCTATGCGGCTGAATAACGTACTGTGGCACCCCTTGCCGTCGGCAAGAGTACTACGTGGTATGACTTTTGAGAGATACGTACTCCACGCGCGAAATCTTAAAGGCCATACTTTCAAAAGTTTGGAACTGAAAAATGTTTGTTTTTTCACTACGAACGGGACAGATGAACAGCCACACAGACGATGTTCTGTGAAACAAAGTGCAGAGCCGTCTTGTATTCGAGTGTCACCAAGATAAGCACCTACCGTTACGGTACGGTGATCCAACGGACGGTGTCAACTGAAAAGCACAGCACACAAGCACGTCTAATCTTCCTTTTTGTCATAAGAAATCTGACTGACTACGCGATGTGGCACGTGTGCACTCACGCGCAGGGTCAGTCCTCGCGTTACGAGGACTGATGCGTCCCATAACAAAAAAAAAAAAAAAGGGAAGAAACTCCACGCATCTTCACGTAGTGAACCATGACGAGTGCGCGAAGCTGGGGATCGTTCTGTGTTACCGTAAATCACACGTGACATTGCCCACTCATGCATATAAATGAGTGACAACGCGTCTGTATATTTATACACGCGTTGTCATTTATGCTCCTGGGGCCGGATTCACGAAACTCCTCTTTCGTAAGTGCTTGTTGTGGTTGGCTGACCCGCTTATATAATGATATGTCTGGCATGAAGATTGGCTGAAATTTTCTCTTACGAATACTTTTGTCGTAAGTTGTTTTTGTGAATACGGGCCCTGGTCTTTATGAGATTCCTGCGCTCCCACGTCGTAGATCGTGACGAGTTCCGGATTAATTTTGTTAACGCGCACGCTGTGAATCCTTATGGTCCAACTACGCACAAGAGAAATCTCCCACCGGCACTGCATTGCAGGTCGAGATCCAGTGCATATAGACAGGGTGTTTCTTTTAGTTGCAACACATTTTTTAAATTAGAAAAACATTAATTGCGGGAATGTCTTGTGTACCATTCGAGTATAAGGATTGGAGGCCTCTAGATACAGAACAATTGTGCGCATAATTAGGGAAATTACGCTAATTAACTTTTTAATTATTAGTAATTGGTGGCTACAGCAAATGAGTACTTTGGAGCCCGTCCTCGACACTATCTATCTCAACGATCAAATTTTGAATAGCGGAGCGCATGTCGGAGCTACGCGAACAATTAGTTCCCCTTGGCAGGCTCCTTGAAACCGAAACTTGGGCGCGAAAAGAGCGTCTGTGACGTCAATGTCGCCGCCCCCACGGCTTTCGTCACTCACCACTCGCCCGTGGTCACCTCCGCTCCGGCCGCGCAAGCAGCTTGCGTTATCTCCTTTTTATCTGCGGCGCTGGGCCCCGCGGGCGAGTGACGAAATCCGGGGAGGCGGTGACATTTATGTTTATGTTTTTCTTTTATGTTTTATGTTTATTATTTTATGTTTTTCTAATTTAAAAAACGTGTTGCAACTAAAAAAAACACCCTGTATATGGGGTGGCCGGTGAACGGTCGTGCCACGCGAGCAGTCGGTTTTTCAATCAAGAAACTGGCTAGAAGACGCTGCCTGCGTCAGCGTTGTCTCTCGCGGGCGAGGGCGCGTTCTCGTTACTTGCGAGCTGGTAAAGCGTTCATTGAAGAAAGAGCGTTTCCATAGTCAACGCGCTCCGTTCGCTCTCTCTCACGACAGCAGATAACACTGTCTTGATATACTGCCTCCGGGATGGGCCCAGACATGCAAACACACCGTCTGACTGCACTCATGACTGCCGCTGTCGAAGAGAGAGAGATCGCGCGCCGGGAGGCATGCGCCGAGAGCGAGCGCGAGCGTGGCTACGACACACTACGGGAGACACGCCTCGACCCTTGCCCCATGCCGGTCACATCTTTGGCGGATGCTTTTGCCCGCAATACAGACGTTCATTTTGCTTTTCTTTATTTTTTTTGGGGGGGGGGGACCTTTGGTTCCCTATGTGTTTTTCAAAAACCCAGCATTGCTTTTTTTCCCTAGCTTAGTTTTTACTGCCAAGTATTTCACCCGCTTTACAGTATTCGATTGCTTCTTCTAGAGTAGGGGCCCACTCTCGCAGAGGTCTCGTCCTCAGTTTGCTGTCTTTCGTTCCACCCGCCATTTGATCTCGAATTACTGAATTCTTCGGCTCTCCAAAATTGCAGTTCTGTGACATCAGCTGATTACCCCCAAAAAATTGCTCGAATAGTTCGTCCTCAAGCTGCAGACGTGTTCTCAAGACACGGTGTTCGTATGAGTCGTTCCCATTCGGACTACAGTACTTCACAAACTTCTGCCCAAATGCATCGTGATCCTCGCGTTGCTCATTCGTTAAAGGTGTTAAATAGTCTCAGTTTCGCCAGAAGGGCGAAGCAATCAATGCGATGGCAATGCATGTTATAATATAAGAAGTAAAACTAGCAGCTTTAGGGGTAATCTGAATAGTAGCGGACGTGGGCTTACTAAGCAAGCTTGCAGGTGTGCTTAGGCGTTGTCAGAATGGCACAAAGGGAATAATCACCACGACATGCCGCTCGCAGAAGAGTGGTATTGATGAGAAACGGCGCCCGTGGGCAGGTCGTCAAAGGATATTTATCTTCCGTGGTACTGCTACGCGGTCAACATTTCGTGCGTATGACGCTGTGGAAATTGAGCAGAAAAGAAAGCGTTCACTTTGTTGCACGGAGGAAGATAGCCTACGTAAAGGTAGAACACGAGCAGCTGCCTCGGCTCGCTGTCGACCTCGTAGGGCCGCGATGTGAGCCAAAGTAGATAACACAGCACGCAACCGAGGACGGGTAGCCCGAGGCACATTTGCGAGCAGTTGTTGCGGGTGCGGGCTCGAATGTGCTTTAAATGACAGTATCGCAATGATTACGTGAGAAGTAAAGCACGCCTTGCTTCAGCGCGAGTAGCATTCTGCTGGAGCTCCTCGGCAAGCGTTCTGTTGACACGCGGTGGCATGATGGCGTAAAGCACCATGTGACGGTCGAGCGACAGAGACAACGGCCCTGCATAGCTGCGAGCTAAGTAATGTTCTTTTAGATGCGAAGCATCCTTTGCTCGGGGCTATGTCCGTTGTCTATTGGCGTCCGCACCTCTCCTCCTCATCCCTCTCTCCACACTAGCTGTGCGATAATACGCTTCTCACTCCGTCCTGCTCTCCACGCCATCTGCGCGATAGCGCGCTACTCCCTCCGTCCTCCTCTCCACGCCAGCTGTGCGATAGCGCGCGCATGCGCGCCTCTCCCTCCGTCCTCCTCTCCACTCCCCCTCTCCACGTGACGTCAGCGTTGCGTACGGCGGGGTCTGCTTGCCGACGCTGCCGTTGCGTTTCGGCATGTCTAGCCCACGTTTATTTATTTATTTATTTATTTATTTATTTATTACAGTATTTATTTATTCATTACAAATACTTTCAAAGCCCGTGGGCATTACAGAAAGGAGTGGTTATACATATACAAATGTGCAGGAATACATTTCTAAAAACACAAGCTAACGAAATAACATGTCTTGAATGGCACTTTTGAAGCTTATATCAGTAATTGTTACAATGGAGGCGGGAAGGTGGTTCCATTCTCTGCTGGCCTGGGGGATAAAAGAATCGTTGTATAGGTTTGTTCGGCAAAGTGGGATGCCAACCTTAAAGTTGTGGTCCACGCGTGATGAAATGTACTCAGGTTGAAGAAAAAGGTGGTTTTTTAACGCTTCATTTTGATGATAAATTTTGTGAAAGCGACAAAGACGAAGACATTTACGACGTAAGGACAGATCAGGCAGTTGTAGTGTGTTCTTCATTGTAGATACAGAAGCGTAGCGGGAGTAATTGGACAAAATAAACCGGGCGGCACAATTCTGAACAGATTCTAGTGTGTTGATTAGTACGGTTTGACTGGGGTCCCAGATGTTGCTACGGATCCCAGATCCGTGGCAGTTTCCCGCCGACGTTGCCGTTTGCGCTGGGCTTCCCTAGCCCGGAGCTCCGTGATCATGACAGTGTCGTGATCATGACAGTGTACTTGGAACCCAACCTTTGCAAAGGGAACATAGAATTGTACCTACAAAGAACAATGGTGGAATACGACAACGTGTACAAGAACGAGCCATTCATGATGGTGGGAGACTTCAAGGTGGACATCTACAAGAACTCTTGGATAGTGCAACACATGATAAGTAGGTACTCCATTAACGGAAACACCTACTCAAACCGATGCAAACGCGGTGTGCACCGTCCGTGCTGCTTCGCATCGCCTCATGGTCCCCTTTAGCGGGAGATGGTGTAATTTTTAGTTCTCCTGGCACACGATTCACACCGCGCGACAGCGCTAGGCAGCGTGAACATTTCCCATGAAACATCGAGAAACTTGGCCCATCACAGCGGCAGCAAGCAACTGCGTTCCTTCCGGCATTCGCAAACGCATTCGCGTGAGCGCCATGTGGCGAGGGAGGTCATTGTCGGCGTTGCGATGATATGCGAGGTACCTGGAACGACGCACGTGGTCAAGGCGATGCTACGCTGTAGAAAGATATGGTGCAATCACCGTCATTAAGCCACACGATGTTGTGGGCTAGCCGTTGAGAGCACCGCGCCCACTGCGGCAAAACTACGTGCAAGCACGGGCCTCTTCGGCGAAACGCAGCTCCAAGACTCGCGTCTGTAACAAGAACCACGTCTACCGCGGCGACCCACGCGAACAACGCCCTACTTGGCAACACGGACCTCCTCGGCGGAAGCCAGGTCCAGGACATTTCACATTGATTTCACTTGATTTTGGCGGGAACATGTCACGTGACATTGTGTTACCTGATGTACCAAACATGTCATGTGACATAGCGTTACGTAATTTTGAGTGATCATGTGACATGTTCCCGCCAAAATGGCGTAACGCAATGTCACGTGACATGTTCCCCAAATTACTTAATACAAGGTCACGTGACATCTTCGAATGACAGTCAAGTGACCTGTTTCATTGAACTATCAGCCAGCGTCGCTGTGACCTGGTCTTGCGCATCCTAGTGGAAGTTGCGTGTTTTTTTCGTAGACATGCTTATGTACATACAGTGCATGATGGCGACGGCAACAGCTACGGCGACGGCGAAAGCCCCGTTGAACCGTCCATAGAATTGCTATCGCAATGAAATATCGATTGCTTCCTTCTGGGCCTTTGCCCGCTCAGGCATCGTCATTGTGGCCTTGAAGTATAGCTCCATTCATTGACGAAATTTGTCCAGTTTTTTGCAGGAGCTTCGGACAGCAGTAGACGCTTGGGCAGCAGCAACGCTTCCGTGGTGGCGTTTCAGGTGGTGGGACGCTGGGTGTGAATTTCTAGCACCATGCGTCGACAGGCAGACTGCATGAGAGGCACAACAAGACCTTTATTGACAGAAACGAACTGCGCGAAAAACACGGACGAGGAAGACACACGCACAAGCGCAGACACTAGCAACTGAAGATTTATTGTAAAACCACATATATATAAAGAACATGATAAAATCACGTGAACCGATTAGAGATTGGCGGTTAAATAATCAATCTCCAGATGGTGCAACAGAACCGAAGGCCTAGCGACACACATATTGCCATACTTATGAATGTGAAACGCCTCAGCAATCTCTCGCGCTTTCCTATCTTTTTGCCGGGACAGCACTTTCGTTTTACGCAAAAGCGGATGACATTCACAATCTCTGCAATGTAAGCATAAATTAGATGAAGGGTGGGCCTTCAATGTCATGCATTACCAACTCGCCCAGCGTTCTATCCTTCTAAAGACCTTTATTGCTGCAGCGTCTTGGCTTGTATAGGTAATTCCGGCCTCAATGTAGCTACCCTTGGTGGGAATGCGTTTTGAGGACGCGGACAAAGAAGAAGTGTGTGTTTCTTCTTCTTCTTTGTACACGTCCTCAAAGCCCACTCCCACCAGGTGTAATGCAAAGCCAACTAGCCCAACTGAATGCCTTGACAATGTTGCTAGACCAGCTACACAATTTCGATACAACAGACATTTCGTTGCCCCTATTTTTTTTTTCAAGGAACTCGCAAAACAATGCCTACGCATTGAATATGAAGAACGCCGCTAAATACGGTACAATACCGCGGGCACGACTCCTGGTTTTTGCTACTTTTCAGTGTGTGTGTTTTTCTTTCATATAATGATCTTCATCATCATGATCACCCTCATCGTTCTCGTCGTCGTGGCCACGTGTCGGTTGGACAGCGTGCCGCTCGTGCCCTGCGTGGGCCACGCGGCGGGAGATGTTCCGCTGCAACGGCCTGCGAGGGACGAGATTCGCGGAGCAGGCGTCGTTACCAAAGTGACAAGACGCCAGGCTGACGACTTTCTTTGAGAAGAGGCTCGCCCGCACTGACGTCACGATGCCAGGTTCAGACAAATACGGAGGTGCGTATCCTCTAACGTCCTCGCGATAACGAAATGTGAATTATTCGTAACGCATCTCAACGGTCATCTCAAAAAGAAGCTTCTTAGGGAGGCGTAGAAGGTGGAGATATGTTCGATATGTTTCCCGTGTAAACGCTGAAATATTCAACGGCAGCTTTAGGACGCGAACTTGGCACTAACGTATAAAAAAGAATGACGCAGAAGCCGCAGAGTAGAACTTGGGCTTTGAGTAGACGGTGCAGCCTTGCGACGCAACTATTGCTTTTGATGAATATTTTTTGTATTTACATCCACGTAAGGCTGAGCTCCGAAGCACTGCAAGTTGTGTATGCCTTGTACGTACATTTGCATAGATGTGTCTAGAAGTTGAAATATCTCAATACATCTCTAAATGAAGTCTAGCGACTCGAAAGCGAACTGAAGCCTAGCGACTGGTGTTCTTCACGCAGGAAACTCCGAGAAACTTACAAATCGTGGCGGTGAGTACTAACTGCTATACCTAGTTCAATGTATGCCACTGGGGATGGCAACGTACTTCGGCATAGCCTTACAGCGCAATTTGTA
The DNA here is from genome assembly GCA_013339685.2 of Hyalomma asiaticum. NCBI lineage: Eukaryota > Metazoa > Arthropoda > Arachnida > Ixodida > Ixodidae > Hyalomma > Hyalomma asiaticum. The sequence continues at coordinate 128,442,871 of CM023481.1, read as the reverse complement.
TCTGTGCCGCGCAGACGGCGCTACACTGGGAATGCAGCTAACGACGTCAACGCGCAACCGGGGTGGCACGTCTACCTTTGGGTCCATCGGTACGGGCAGCCTCAGCTCGGCAAGCAGGTCGTCGCCTGCAACGTCGACCACGAGCAGCTCAGAGGAGGAAGAGCCCACCAGCGGGAGCTCCGAGGGAACATCCATGTCTCCCCAGAAACGAAAAGGTGGGCTGGGCGTCACTTCGTGGAAGGCAGTATTGAGTGAATTAGTACAGACTCGAGATCTGTCACTCCACACACGTATACGTAACACCGTTTTTTTTTTTCGCAGAGATGATGCGACAGAAGAAAACTTCCGCGGTGAAAGTCTTGGTTACTTTATTTCCAAGGGTAAGGCCACGCTTAAGCTTGTGTAGAAATGGCTGCATATGTCCAAACTAGATGTGTATTAATTTCTCTAAGTCGGAGACTTCATGTAGATAATTAGCGAAGGAAAGAGTAAGAACTGGGCTCATTTAAATTTGCCATTATAACGTATAGATTTGCGAATTGCCTTATAGTTTCATTCCATGTAAATTTTTGCCGACAACTCGAGGAAACTGTCGTATTTTCTTCAAATATCTGTCGCAAAGCATTTATTTAAATTGTTTTTGCTGAAGAATAATTTTCGGTCACATGATGTTCGCTGATCTCTGTGAACATGACCGCCCCCCCCCTCAAAAAAATATCATAAAGTCAGTCTGGCGGCGCAAGACACAACTGTTGCCTGCAAAGCCCTTGATTATTCATATTTAACATGCAGGCTTTATTAGAAAGTTGCACGAGGAAACGTTGTTACGTTTCAGTCAATTTTTAAATTACGCGGTCTTACCGAGAAAAATACTGCACATTTCTTACTGTTTTTCTACATGCGTACTTCATAGCAAAAATACTTTTGGGCAAATGTACCGCACGTGTTCTTTAACGCTAAAGACAGGCCAAAATAAGGGCCTCATGTCTACATGGAGTAGTTATTTTTGCGAGATGTCTTTCTATAAAAACAATGACCTAAACTGCACCATGTAATGACTGCATAATGGAGTTCAGTTGGCACCAATATTTCATTTTATTTTAGTACTAGGGAAGAAAGGAACGTTGCAGTTGGCTCCTGCGAAACAGTTGTCATGGTTCTGCGTCACTACTTCACTGCAGAGCAAAAGCCATTTCGCCGGCATTTGAGGGCTCGATTATGTTGGGTAGCTTCATGATACTATATACATATATTGTTTGTGTCCAGTTTTTCTGTACTTTTTAGTATACTTGTAGTCCCACGACTGTCTTGGAAACCATGATGCACAAACAGAATTTTATTTGGGGATAGGTGTCGCAAGACGCCATTTATTTGCCCATTTTTTACTCTTGCTAGATTCAACGGAAATTTCACAGTTCCACAGTTCTTCAACCATTATGGCAATCTCTTCCCAATCCAATGTTTTGAAGACCTCTTGTAAACATGCTGTAAACAACATGGGAGAGAGTCTGTCTCCTTGTCTGACGCTCTTCCTTGTAGTAACGAAAGGGAAGGGGTCAAGGGCTCGTTCTCCATTTGTCAGAAACAATCCAATGAGCAAACAGACAATGAAGCCTAGGAAAGCCTAGGAAAAGTTACTTGTGGCATTGGAATTGTGGAGAAAGTAGAAAGGAATTAAAGTGGACGAAAAGACAAGCCTGCCTTCGGTGGGACCCGAACCCACGACCTTCGGATGTCGCGTCCGATGCTCTACCAACTGAGCTACGAAGGCGCTCGTCCCCCCGTCCACCTTATTGTGTATTTATTACCCATTATCCTGGGAGTAAAATACCTTGTAGGTATTTTACTGCTCTCCTTGTGGAGTACCATGGCGGCTGTGGACCCATTATAGATGTCCTCTAGTATTCTTACGCAACCCTTGTCTGCACCCTGATTTTGTAATGCCTGCATGACTGGTGACGTTTCGACCGAGTCAAGTGTTTTCTCCTAATATATGTTCTTTGTCATTAATATTCACGTTCGTGAATATGAATAACAAAAATGTTTCGGCCCTTAATTCGTCAATAAACTACACTGAATATTAAAGAGGGGTCACCAAGCGGCCGCACAAACACAATTTCATTTTGATCCGCCGAAAAACAAATCTTACGTTAGTTTCCTTTCTTCTGTCTGTCCGTCTCTCTTCCTTTCTCCCTTTAGACGCATATTTTGCGAATATCAGGCAGCTTTGAGAGTGAACTACTTTCAGCGAAAATTCAGTCGCAAACGGCTATAACTTTTTCGAACAAATCTGAGATGGGCGCGGCGTGGGCTGCTAACTTGGGACGCTTGACTTCAAATTGACTTTACGGCAGTTCCTCTGGTATCTCAGACAGCTTATATAATTTTTCTAAGCTGCATGTCTGATGGGGAACCGGCGTTGAAACTTGACAGCCGAGTGACACGTGAAGGCATTCAGTCGCACAGTGTGTGATCATGCGAGAGCAAATTCAGTGCTCATATCGTAACGAAGAAATATGTTACAAAGTAATATTGAGGTCATGTGTCCACTTCCTGTCTGACCATGTACCGGCGTTTCAAAGCTTAGGAGCGGATGCGTTATAGTATATACACGAACAGAACTTAGCTGAAGGCATCGGTCTAAAGCAGCCGTTGATACGCGTGTTATTGTTACAAAAACCATGCTATATTCGTGGCCTACAGAAACGTTGTGATTGTGGAACGTTATCCGCAGATCATTATGGTATTCGGAGGTTCTTCTTTTCATATTACGGAAGGGCTACCGCTAGCCCGTCCAGCTCCCACAACCGCTGGTCGCTCCTCCTAATGGTGGGTGCATTGAGAAAAATGTCACTGCCCAGACAATACTATTTCGCGAGTTCCGAACAATGGTGGCTTTGTGCCTCTCAACACAAAATGTGTTCAAGTTCTTTTGCAGATTGTTTGCTTTGTTAAACCTTTAAGTAAAAAAAAATGTAAGAACAGCAATATACTTTCAGAAGACATAATTTTGAGCGCCAGCTTGATCTTTCATTCACAACACGTTTACCACCCTGTGCAAGCAACCAATACTAAGGAAAATTGAGCCGCTGCGAAACGCAATTCCAACTGCGAAACAATTCTAGAAAGAAATATGTAGCTTTCCTGGCCGTCCTGCTATAGAATCGCTCCCTTCATTCCGTACAGAAAGACTTTCCCTATCGATGTCGCTTACCCACACTAAGATAAACAAAGATGTCTCAACAGGGTCGAAAGTTGGGCCAGTTGGGACACGATTGTGAAATGAAAACGAGAACGAAAAGTCTGTTCTCTGTGTTCGTGTTTTGGCTGGTCTTCGCTTTGCAAAGGTGTTTCGCCTCCGTGTTTCCCGACAACTTACGTAAGCTGTAGACAACAGCGTGGCTTAGGAAATACAGGACTAGCGGCACCTATTCTGTAGGCTTGTGAGCCTAATGGCGAACGGTTGTTGGCCTCTGGCGCAGATCCCGAAGGTGACCACAGTTCTTCTCGAGTTCTTCATCAAACGCGAGAACAAGGTCTCGCTGCTTCGCGACCCCCTGTCGCACTTCTGCCAGGAGCAGTCGGTACTTGCAGCGCAGGACTGTCTCCAGAAGCTGCACCGGCAGTTTATCACTTACCAGGACATACGCGACATGGTCGAAAATCTTATGGGACTTCACAGCCTGTGCCTGAAGAGGGCACCTGTCACGGCACGCAGCCTGGGCTTGGTCATTCGGAAGCTGACCATCATCGTTGGTGAGCTGGCCACTTCTCTCGAGAAGATCTCTGAAGTGCCGGTTACCGATTGGATGGCTGTTGGTGACGCTGTCGTCACGCGCACCGATAAGGTATGTGCAAGCATTGATGGCTGGCCTGCATTGAACAAAACGTAGAGTTTGGTTCGTTGAGCAGTGACAGCTGTTAATAGAAATGCCCAACACGTTGATAAATGCTAGCGCACTACCAGTCTGCCCCGCCACGGTGGTCTAGTAGTTATGGCACTCGGCTGCTGATCCGAAGGTCGCGGGATCGAATCCCGGCCGTGGCGGCTGCATTTAGATGAAGGCTAAATGTTGAGGCCCGTGTGCTGTGCATGTCAGTGCACGTTAAGGAACCCCAGGTGGTCGAAATTTCCGGAGTCCGTCCACTACGGCGTCTCTCATAATCAGAGCTGGTTTTGGGGCGTTAAACCCAACAAAACAATCAATCAATCAATCAATCAGTCAATCAGTCACTACCAATCTCTATCTCTCCTCGTTTTGCTTCATCAAAACGTATCCTTTAGTCTTTCCTGTATGCCACGGGGGTCTAGAGGCTACGGTACTCGACTGCTGATCCGGGGGTCACGGGATCGAATCCCAGCCGCGGCGGCTGCATTTCGATGGAGGCGAAATGTGGAGGCCCGTGTACTGTGCGTTGTCAGTGCACGTTTAAGAACCCCAGGTGGTAAAAATTTCCGGAACTCTCCACTACGGCGCCTACCGCTAGCCTACTTTTTATATAGGAAGGAGTGATGATTTCTGGGGCGGAAAACCCCAGAAATCGTCATCACTGATTCCTATATACAAAGTAGGGAAAATGAAAAAGAAAATGCTCCCCATACAACATGATTAGTAATCGATTTGCGCTGCACTATACGTTCAGGGAGAGGTACCATCAAATCCTTATATCTGATGAAATCGAAATTTAGGCTACCACTAAATAAATGTATTGCTTGTGCGAATATTTCTGATTTCCATCACACACTTCCTGGGATATTATACAGACAAAACAAAATAAGCAAACTGACCCGTGTCAGTCATTGTCGACATTAAAAGCGTAGCAGGGACTGAACTACATACACATTGTCAACTTTCTGAAAACGCGCGAACCACCTTAAAAAAAAAAAAACTGGTGAAAAAGCCATCAGCGTGAAACAACGCCAACCACGTGGACTCACTTGCTTGCGCTCGGGGCATTTTTCACAGTGTTCAACTCCTCCTGATGGCACAAATGGATGCGCATTAGTGGACTAGTGTATGCGCGTCACTGACCATTCTTAACTCGTTTCGCGGCGATCTACATGTACATCATTGGCTCTTAAAGGGTAACAGGCATTTTGCTAAAAGTGATGACGCGTGGATTGTAAAAAAAAATCCCGTGTCATACACTACAAAAAGATCCCGATAAAATATTGTCTTTTGCAGATGAGAATTGAAGAACAGCCCCCGTTCACAGACTTCATTCCGAGGACCCGGGATATAGAAGCTGTGAAGCTTCTTGGGGCAGGCGGCTTTGGGTGAGCAGAGGCCGGCGCATTAACAGTTTAATTAGAACGTCTGGAAATATGTTCCCGTGGTTACTGCAAGGATCTGTCGTTGTGCCATTTTCCAGTGTAAAGGCGACGCTGATAGGTAGGACAGGTCAAAACGCCATCCTGTTCATTCTGTGTCGTTGTACTTTCGTTAAAATATTGCACAATGTAAATGAAGTTCACTCAGTGTCACTAAAATAGCTACCACTGGCAGAACTACAGGGATATGAGCGTTAACATGTTTTTCGCAAAATACAAGAACTGTACGCAAGTCTGCAATAAATGCACTGCTGCTGTTCAAGGTCTTGTATAAAAGGTCAGTTTACTTATGAGATGAAGGTTACATTTTTTGGAAAAGATCACTTTTGGGCCAGTTGGTATTCCATACTTGGAGAGTGAAGCGCAAACCACAGGAGAGCGAGGCGAACTACACGGGCGCTCGTGGCGTTCGTCTCGCTCTCTTTGTCATACGGTTTGCGCTTCACCCTCCAAGTTACATTTCTGGAATTCATAAATTCTTGTCATCAAATTCAGCCGATTTTTCTGGTTAATGCAAAGCTGCTGCACAGACATAAATGGTGTATTTCGGAATAGGGAAAAAGAAGCTTTTTCATGAGTGAGCGGCAGTGTGGTTATTAAGTAGATATTCAGTATGTCACGTTCGATTTCATTTTCTTACCTTACGCAGTGCACGTCTGCTCATGGTTGCATTTAGTAAATTGAAGCGGTATTAAAAACGTGCAGCATGAAAAGCGTGCTCGCTGAACTGCCCGATCACTAGCCAGAACGAGGGTGGCTGGTATAAAGCCGCCATCAGAAACTTCGGATTCCAATGAAAGCTAGTCGTTATTGATTTCACGACTACAATCATCAGTCACTTGTGCTTTATTTTTTTCCTTGCAGCTGCACCAGGCCTCTTGTGAAGTGATTTACAAGACGGGATTTGTGTGCAGTCGAATTCATTGTGTTAACCACTGGTATTCCCTAGAGGGAACCATCCCCGCTAAACGCACTCTTTCTGTGCGACCGGTCAATATAGTGCTGGGGGTTTCACAAGATCCGTTCAAAATTATAGAACACCAAGGTAGAGGAGAGATAAGTGATTTTTCCTAATATTTTATGACTGAAAAGTGGAGGAACGCATTTAGTAACGAATGAGCTTCTCTGATGGCTGGTTGAAGTATTCCTTCGGTATCAATCGCATGACATTTTACATGCATAATTTCTACATAGATTTGGCTTCAAATGTAGGCCTCTGCGGTAACAGAACCTTAGAGAAGGTCGTGAATTCTCTCACTTCCGCCTATTCCTAAGCCCTGGAACGTGTTTGTTGAAGCACCCTGTTCAGTATACTTCCCTCTGGGCTGAGGACACTGTCAAATCTATGAGCGGAGTGCAATGAATCGCTTTGCTGCCTGATATATTAACATCGCCGTGCAGGAACCGCGGTCTGTAATTAAAATGGTTTCGAAAATAGGTCGCGGTTAGAAGCATTCGAGCAACAGTGGCAAACTAGTATATCAGCGTATGATCATAGAAAGTGGTATTTGAATGATGCTACGGTTGTTTAAGGTACACGGTGGTAATGAACGTCTACGTGCTTCATCATCGGACTCTGCGTACGTGTTAGGGGCTGTATGGCATCCGTCGTACTTGACTTTAACACGACAGAGACTTTAACACGCCTTTTGCTAACGATTCCTAGTTTTAATGCTCTGGAAATTATATAGTTTGATTCACATTTAAAAACCTCCAAGGCTCGCAGTTCACAGTCCGCTAAGCTGCTACATAACTGTCATGATTGTTTTTGTGTGCTGTACTACCCGAGCCGGTAGTGCTAAGCGTAGTGGTCGAGCGGTTGAGATGCGTAAACTCAGTCTATTGGTTATGCAGTGCCGTATACAAGGCCCGGTTCAAGCCGGCCAACCTCATCTGCACGGTGAAGCTGATCGCCTCGGACCGATTCAGTCGGCCCAAACAGGCGTGCATTGACAAGGTGGTCGCGTCCGTTGTGCGGAGCCCCTTTCTGGTCAAGTACTACGTATGCTTCGCCACCAAGGTAAGCGGAACAACGGTTCTTTTGCAGCAAGCGTTCGCCCGAGGGTGCAAACAGGGGGTGAAAATGGTATATGAATAGTTATTACCGGTATCACATCGTTTTCAACACTAAGTGCCTGGACTTGCTTGCGTTATCGTTATTTCGGATCCGAATGTCATAGACCACTGTAGCGCGGGATATATTTTTGAACAAGAGAAAGAGCGCGGAAGAATACAAGTCAAAAGACGAAAGGGTAACGAAACCTGAAAACTCGCTTTGGACGTTTGCACGTACCAGTGCCGAATCCGCACCGAACACAAACTTGTCGTAAATGCTTTCGCCAAAGCAGAGTAATAATCTGCAGCACATGACACGTTGTCAATGGGAGCTGTGTGCGCACACGTCGCAGGACGCATATGTTACGGTGATGGAGTACGTGTGCGGCGTGGACCTGATGCGCGTGGTGGAGCGCTCCATGTTCCTTCCCATCGACCAGGTGCGCGTTATTATGGCTCAGCTCATCTTGGCCGTAGAGCACTTGCACCTTAAGGGCTTCTTGCACAGGGACATCAAGGTGTCCAAGTAAGTGCGTATAAGGTGCCCTCAGTCTCTCGGATAAATAATGGGTGTCTCACTTCATTTCCAGCATGCTCATGCTTCCTGGAGGAAGAGTGAAGCTCATAGATTTTGACACTAATAAAGTTTGTCTGGGACACTGTAAGTACGAAACAATGAAAATGTAAATGCACTGTTGCCATTGCGTTCTGCGCCTCTTTCGCAGTTACAAAACGTGTCATGCGTGGCTACTTCCGGCGAACTCCATTCGAATTCAGGGATGGAGAATCCGCCGGGACTATTCCCTACATGGCTCCTGAAATACTCAAAAGAAGGCCGTACGGTGAGACCAAGTACTGTTTTGAAAGCTCTTCTCATCATCATCATTTTTTTTTTGTAGGAGCATTAGCGCCTATATGTCTCTTGTACCAGTGTCCAGAAACGCGCTAATGATTGCCGCTGAAACAAAGGTAGTATGTAGGAGGATTGAACTGAATGGCCAAGCATGCGACCTTAGTACTGCAACTAACAGAACCATGTCTGCAGTGTTCCATTTCACTTCTGTTGTGTTCTCAGCTGTTCTTGGTGGTATAAACGGTGTTTAAAAACTACCGGAGTGAATAACATTGTAAAAGACCTTTTTCTGTGACTGTAACTTTAGCCCATAGTTGTAAATCTGCTGCAGTTCGGGTAGGAACTGAGGGCGACATTTACTTTTGTCCTACTTCCTTCGCCCCCCCCCCCCCCCCCAGCGCGCTGTACACTGAAAGGGGGGGGGGGGGTTAAAGAGGGCAGGAGGAAATGCTAATAAGCTACTAAATCTCGCGTCATGGCTGATAATTTTGTTCCTTTTTGTTCGAATGGGCTTGCACAGTTCTGTTATGACGACTAGCGCACCGCCAGCGTATCTGAAAATATGCGCCAATAGACGTGGCTGCACCTCACTACGGCCGCGGTAATTATACAGCACAATAACTGTGCAGTAACTATACGCAAAGAGTATTAGTAATGCATCGATAATCGGTAAAATGCATCGGTAAGCACCGTCATAATGGGCTCTGTACGAGGCAGTCGACTGACTCGAGTACGTTCGTATGAAAGAGCACTGTTCAAGTATACCAGATGCTGGCTCACATATGAGCGCGGGCGCAAACAATAGTCCGACGACCGCTGATCGAGAGCATAAGTACCGAGATAAGCTATTTTTTGTAGCTTCTGAAAAGATACGCATTTTTTTTACATATTAAACCCCAAACATAGAATATAAATAATACCAAATATATTTCGCAATTATCAAATGACTATGTCCTTGCTGTTTACCATATAATTAGTGCCCTCATCGAGGTAATTTGCGGATAGAAGAGAGGGCGATGCTGTTTTGGGAACGAAATTGCGAATTCCACTCTGCCTGCTGTTCATTAATATTTGCATCGCATATTCACTGGAGCTTCGACTATTTATGGGCAGCGCTTTCTGTCTAAAAAAGAAAAAAAGAAAAGGAAGAAAGAAAACATTACAGGGCGCTTTTAAAAAGTAATGTCTAATCGCCGTTTGCAACACAGTAAAAACAGGAGACGTTACGCTAACGCCAGAACAGCGCAACGGGTGATGTCATGTACTCACACGGCGAGCTGTACAGGCCAAGTGTCCTGATCTTTTCGATCGCGATTTCAGGGACCATACTGGAACTGAATGCTCGCTTGTCTGGGCAGGCTAGGTTCCGGCGTCACAAATAGAGGGCCTCTCGCCGAAAAAATTGCACATTAGAAGGCACTATTCGGGAACACCAGCCACTCTTTAAATTTCAATTTCGCGAAAAATAAAGGACTTGTATGAGTATCCGTAGGCACGTGTCGTCACGGTACCGAAAGTGCCATATATGACGAAAAGTTTCATTGAAATCACTGGATAGAGGAAAATTGCTGGAATTGTTCTTTAAAGTGGCTAGTATAGACGGTTTCGCTGTTTGTAAACAAACAGGAATGCGCCGAACGGTGTGCCCAAGAGGACTTCCGGTGCGGTACTTCCGGTAGTACTTTTTCAATGGGCTCGACGGTGTTTGCCTGGTGCATTTGATTTTGTTGCTCTATTCATTCTGGCGCATTCGTTCAGGTGTGTTTAGAGCGATGTCTAGCGACTACATCAAGGGGCTCGACGACGTCGCACGAGAGAGGTACAAGCAGAAACTGCAGTGGCGAGGAGAAGAGTTGCCTGATCCGCTGGATAGGGAAGTTGTAGCCCGAAAGGCAGCTATATGAATTGAAAAAACGATCTGTGTGACTGCATGTCAGCCGATGTTGCTGAGAAAAGTTATGTTAACTGCAGGATTCTTGCGAAAAGTAAGCAAGATTGCTCAGTTTTAGCATATAAGCCTGTTAAACAGCAGTAAAATGATAATAAAAGGCGACAAGATGAGAGCAGGTCGAGTGTGATGAAGCATCACTAGTTTCCTTAAAATCACAGGTTAAACCGATGGCTAACTTTACTGTGGCATTACCATTTAAAAAGGTCGTAATAATGAACATCTCTTTTTCACATAAGGGGTGGAGTTGTATACGGAACGCCACGTCGCATAAACGCGTAACGTATACGTTTTATCACACATGTTCTAAGCTGCCTGAAACGGGCTAGTTGACACACGCAAAGGTTTGGTCTAGGCACACATCACGATAGAACATTACATTAGTGCGCTCGTGTCACACCGGGTACTTTTTAATCCCAGAGATCGGCGCCGATTGGAATCGATCGCGATCTGAAGTGTTCGGTGCGACTGAAATAATATGAAACGTACTCATTAAGTAATAAACTCAGGTGCGGCTGAGTCACGCGAAATACTATGGTTTGCTTACGAGTACACTATTTACGAATCAAACTTTAAAGTTAACCTGCCCACATCTATAGTCCAAGCTCACACCGAAAGATAAATTAGCGAGGATGCGACGATGTCCATTGGCGGCAACACGACAGGCGACACCGATGCCAAACCACTCGCAGACGTCACTCTCATAAAAAAAAAAAAGCAAATGCAAGGCGTCACTGTAATTGGCAATAAAACGTGGGCGCCGCGACGTATACTGCGCGGCGATTTATTCTGAGCGCGGCTGCTTTGGACCCCGAATGCAGCTTCGAACAGTACACATCACTATATAATAAGGCTCCAACTACAAGAAACACATTTACGATGGATTGTTCGCGCCTTAGCCAGCTTTCACGGTTTGCTATCCACTTCAGGCGTCAGCGCGATTGTCTGTCGTGGGTGGAATGCGACGGCGTCCGATGTGCACCCTGTAATTGGAGACCTTATACTAACGTGTGAGCATCGCCCCTGTGCCGTTAGAGTATGCGCTGAGCTTTATTTGCCTTTGATGGAGTGGGAGAACAAATCTGGGCGCTCTTTGCGGGATTCCAGTTCTCCCGCCTGGTCGCTGCGCTCTTTCCGCTTCATCCGCCGGGAAACAACGTTTTGACTTGCGATAGCGAATTAGTTGCGGACCGCAGACTGCATCCTGGCACCACACAACAGCGCCCGAGTCGCGAGCGCTTCACTGTAATAATTCTATCAGCGGAAAACATCGAAACACAAGCAGCCGCGGCCACCGACGCACGCTGAAACCACGCGAAAGCAAGGTAAACAGGAAGTTTTCTAGGGCACGTTTCTGGTGAACGCACAATGTTGCCAGAGAACGGCAAGCGCTGGCGAAACCGTCTATAGGGGTTGCGATACGAGAATTGTGGGGTTCGTCCGGTTTATCAACGTTATGGTGCACATTATATGTCCAACGCAGGCCGCGCCTGCGACTGGTGGTCTGCAGGCGTTGTGTTCTACAAACTGATGACTGGTCGAGTGCCATTTCGAGGCAAGAACAAGAAACTCCTTCGCGACCGCATCATTGCGTCACCGCTCAAGTGGCCGAAGGTTAGCGAACATCCACATTCGGCCACCACCACTGCCAAAGACATGGTCTATCTGCTGCTGAAAAAGAACCCCGTCGAGCGACTCGGTTCCAAGCAATACCGCGACATAAAGGTGAGTCGCGAACTGCAGCAACATGGCGAGTGCAATTTTTCTTTTCGCTTTAGATTTACGGTTTAGACGTCCCCACTGACGCGTTCGCTGCCTTTTCTGATGTTAACAAAGGCAGTTCTTTAAATGGCGTGCGCAAATTTTTGACGCAGTCACATGCTTTTTTCGATGACTTCGACTGGAACCGGCTTCGCTCGAGCAACATCCTTTGCAGTGTTCCTGCCATCTACGAGCTCATGCAGATATCTCCACCCTCAGATCCAAGTACCAACGTGGCCGAACACAGCACATTGAACCTATGTAAGTGAGGACTCTCCATTGATGCTTAGGCCTTACGTGCGAATATTGCTCTTGCTTTCGAGTGAGTCCCGCTGTAGTGGAAAGTTTTGCGTTAGTCTTGACCCTCAGTACATCTGCCCCAAAGGCACAAGCGTGTACATTGATCTTCATAGAAATTCACGAAGCTGCTGTGGTGAGGCCACACTAGGCTTCTGTGGCACAACTTATTTCTGCAAATTTGTAAAATGCGCCTCCCATGGCCTTGAAGGACCATATTTCACGGTGTAGGAGATCTTTAAACGC